>JAUPFT010000109.1:0-90737 GCA_036936625.1 Parnassius smintheus behrii
TGAGGAGTAAGAAAAAGAAAATATTTCGAAGACATGTGAAGTTTGCCAACACGCATTGCACGACAGCGCGGCGGACACTTCCTTGCCCTAAAACCCTCTCAGAAACGAGGGGAGGCCTGTGCCCAGCAGTGGGACGTATAAAGGCTATAACTTTACTACTTTACTTTTATAATAATTATCAAGCATCGTCAAACCAGCCAGACATTTGGCGATGTGATCGTGATACAATTTGAATAACCAGTCAAAGTTTAGCTACTTGCTAAAAGTATAGCAGTGGACGTTTATGGACCAAAAGGAATAATATTTAAATTAATATCTAAAAATTTAAACCTTTACCAGCGGCCTGCAGTGTGGCAGCTAAGCACTTAACCACTGCCTTGCAAGTTGTTGCTATGTCGGTTTTTTTAAAATTTTAAATGCTTTTAACCAACGAGCATTCGTTACGTACATTTAAACATACCTTTGTGTGTGGTCAAAGACAAATATTTGCCATAATTTCACTTTCGGTAGTAAACGTTGTGTCGATGAGTTGCGTATTTGCCATTCATGCATTCGTCAAGCTTTCCTACTTGTTAGACAAAAGCCTTCGTAACCTACATTATTTTCGCGTTTGTTTTGTAAGCATAAACACCTAATTTAAAAATTATTCACTGTGTTTCGACTATTTTAAAATGTTATTTATGTATTATTCTAAATTCTTATATTAAAAAAAATATTACATAACATTATGGTGGATCCATTGTCTAAAGACATTTCTGCTAAGTCAACCTAAAAGTCTCCAATAGAAGACAATCATTATTTTGTCGACTAAAGTAGTTGCGAAATACCCAGACAGACAACGGAAAGCGGCTTCAAGCATCTGAAACATCTCGTATTGCAATCACCAATCAAGCATGTCTCATGACGGTATATTTTGGTGTGTAATGTGGTTTCCACATCATTTTTACACCACAGCAAACACTAAATCGTTTTCTTAGGTTGTTACTTTTTTAAAGGTTGGCCATTCTTATGACTAATTTAACTTAGGACACCACAGCAAAAAAAAAGAAGTGTATTACGGTAAATTTATCTCCACTAGTTGTTTAATCAGGACTGATCAGGACGGTTTTCTTCTGCTGAGTGTTCGTTTACCCTGGGTATTTCCTTGTACTGGTACTGTTATAGCCTACAAAAAGTAATTATAAATATAAGCCTCCCCATGGAATGGCTTCGTTGTTGCCACGTTATACAGGCGGGTTTGCATTCGTAGTTTTTTTACTAAGTCAGCATTTGGAAGACGCTGCTTCCAATCTCCTGTTTCGATCCCCCTATCACCTTTTACGATACACACGGGGCGATATGGGGTAGTGGACGTATTTACATTGCCACGGCACGGTTCCTTTTATTGACGTACAGTCTCTGTTACGTCCTAACCCTTGCCCGTGAACGCTTTAAAAGTCAGTATTAGTTGTTCCAATAACTACTTATACTAAGATGAATACTGTATCATCACCATTACTATCATTACAGCCCTTCACAAGTCCACTGCTGAACATAGGCCACCTCCAAGGAATGCTACATAGCACGGTCCTGAGCCACCTGCATCCATCGACTTCCTGCACGTCTTACCAGGTCGTCACTCCATCTAGTGGAAGGACGCCCTAGGAAGGCGAATACTGCACATTGAATAAAACCGATTTTACGGATATTATCGCATCGGTCTCCGCAAAACATCGGTAATTGAAAATAAGTTAAAATTAAACGCGATAAAATCCGTGAAATTAGTTCTATTCAATGACTTACTCTATTTAATTCGGCTTCTCTGTTTCCTCCTGTTTAATCCTCTGTATGGTACATTCAGATTTTTGTAAAAATTTTATAGGTAGATTTTATCACAGAATTTTATGAAAAGTTGTTTATAGGCGTAAGAGTGCCTTATTCTCTAAAATGAACTACTAAAATAGAAGTAGTGAACAATGAAGATATTTGCTTTAAAACCCTGACCAAGTACAATCTGGATTCATTTGAGTAATCCTACTTATTGTCTTCTTCAACAAGTTTTGAGAAATATTGATAATTTCTCAAAAGGGCTCCAAGTCACAACGCTGTATAGGCGGGTCAAAGCCTTAGGTGCAAGTGAGATAGAAGTTCATATTATTCATTTATTCATATTCATTTATTGATAAAATATAAGCTTACAGTATATACAATCAAATCGCTTCCATCTATACTAAACTTATAAAATAAAATACACAAGAAAAAAATCACTGATGATTAAATATTAACCATACACAATATAACTTACAGCCACAACAGTTTATAATGAGATCTTTTTACTTTATCATAAATTAAACTTAATTACCTAAACTTATACTATTCTACTATCTTACGAAGTTATTTAAGAAAATTATTTTTATACATTACGCTAAGTTTGTCAAAAATATATCTGCTTCTGGATTGGCACTGTGAAAACAGTTGGATAAGAATAATGTACGAGTATATAATTAAGTAATTTGAAACTTTAAATACAGGTCACTGCCGGATGACAATGAAATATCAACTTACTTTCTTGTCTATCCCTTTGTTTATTTGGCTGTTATGTAAAAATTTTGCAATCGATTTAAACTAACTTCCAAATGGAATAGACTTGACCTAAATGGAATAACTTTAAACATAACAAATAATTCAAAATATGTAATAATAAATTATATTTTTTTCAACAAAAAGTGCGTTTTTAAATGTGATAGATAATCGTAAGGAGTGTCGGCAGCAGTAGTTTCGTTGAATATGATAGTATAGAAAACAATCAATTTTATTCAATAAATTTTAAATGTGATAGATAATCGTAAGGAGTGTCGGCAGCAGTAGTTTCGTTGAATATGATAGTATAGAAAACAATCAATTTTATTCAATAAAAGATTATTCAATATAAGAATACATATTGAAAGTCATTTAAGCTTTACCACTGATTCGGAAAAAACCTGTCCTGGGAAGAACCAGCAAGACACCCAGCGGGACAAAATTCAGACAACAGTTCATAATATCGTTTGCAGTGCAGTGCAGTAACATTGTTGTAGTGATTTGGGTCAACTATTAATAATGGATAACGTTTCATGTTCGTTAAATTTGTTTGTTGGCTTTCTGCTAATGCCTGTGTAACTCGGAAATTTTAATAATTTTAAAAGCATTCTAGTTTAAATATAAGTAATTTATTAAAAAATATAGGAATACGCCAGTTTGTTGACCAAGTTCTGTCCGAATATCCTCTTGAGTATTGCGGAGGACGTGTGGGTGCTTTTATTGCTAATGAATAATAAAAAGGCTGTGTTACGGCGTGATACTGAGACTGTGTGTATGCAAAACATCTTAATATTTTTGTTAGACGCAAATAATGAAATAAATAAAATACTAGGTAATAGTTGTTGAGGTGAGCACTTATGTATGATGTAACTTAAAAAGTGACATAATGTTTATTTTTTTCTTTATATCCATAGTAAAGTTTATACAAATGATGAATAACAAGCACACGTTTTAATAAGCACACTTTTTACGTGTAGAACTTGTGGGTCAGCTCGACCTGGGAAGGACCAAGCTCTCATAGAATACCAGCGTAAAGTAGCAGCTTAATGCTGTTGTGTTCGGTGGTGAGTATAGATACATTTTACTGGAAACGAGGCATTCCATCTTAGTTATCTCTGTTGACAACGCATTTTCATTTTGATACGCAATCGAGGATAGATGTAGATGTCTATGGGCCACAGCAACCACTTACCATCAGGTGGACTGTGTACTCGTTTCTCACCCTTATCGCATAAAAAACACGTTATACCTGATAATGAGATGCTATGGTACATAGACACAACAATTAAAAAATATAAAACAGGTGCGTTGACATTGTTGGGGCCGAAAATGGATGTCTTTTTGCAATTAAAAATGTCTTCAGTTCACGTTCAATTATTATCAAAAACATTCTTTATATGATATAATAATGAGTTAAACCAGTAACATTTATACTTCTTTAAGTGTAAGTCGTAGTTGAAAATAATACGGATGATGTTTTTATTAATCTTCATTAGGGGACAAAAAACAAGAGTTGGGCAGCAGCATCTTTCTGATAACAATTCAGAATATTAAAAACTGTGGTTGAAAACATGCTTGCTAAGCTTGGCTGCTATGCCAATTATCTAACTCACGAGGCAGTAGGTTTTATACGTGGTGGAGCCATGCTGCAGTTACATTAGTAGTATAGTTGTACCACGAATGGGTCGGCTCGACCGGGGAAGGACCACGCTCTCACAGAATACCAGCGTCAAATAGTAGCTTAATGCTGCTGTATTTCGTATGGTGAGTGTAGAGAACCGGAGACCTTTTTTACTGGAAACGAGGCATTCCATCTCAGTCCTCACGGGTGACAACGCATCTGCATTTTGATTTTTAATAGAGGATAGATGTAGATATCTATGGACCGCAGCACCCACTTACCATCAGGTGGACTGTGTGCTCGTTTGTCACCCTATTCTATAAAAAAAAACGTAGGTATTTGCAGGAGACCTATTCCCAGCAGCGGTCATATGTTAGGCTATGTTGATGCCGATGATGAGTAATTCATAGCAAGTAAGTAGTTGTATTTAAATTATTTTACGTGTTAAATAATTAAGCATCAATTTCTTTAAAATTTTGCAAACTTTTTATGAGTAATCTATTTTTACGAGTATTTCTACTACTTGTCTACTGTTTAATTAGCTTAAACTTTATAATTTTAATATAAATTCAATTGAGTATCTTCGAACGTCTTTAATTTAATAGAAATTTACATTAAAAAAGTTTGGGAGGTAGAGGAATACAATATCAGATGGACTTGAATGCATATCCGCTTCGCTGCTGACTTGTCTAATTATGGGATATAAATTTTAACATGTTTTAAATATTTATGATCAGATTTTAGATAACTTCGTTGAATATATTATAATTGACGCAAAGGCTGTTTTTAAAATAACTACATGATGACCAGTTATTATGATAAATTTAAACATAACTATGTTTAAATTTCTCATAATAACTGGACTGCTAAATGGCGCAGTAGTTTAGCATTAAATTGCAGCGCTGAGGGCTTCGGGTTCGAATCCCGCACGAAACAAGTATTTGTATGACCTAAAAATAATTGTACCAGGTTTGGATGTGTATAATTGGGCAATATATATATATATATATATATATATATATATATATATATATATATATATATATATATATAAATATATTGTTACTACTGCCTTTAAGATATAGGAGAAAATCCTTAGGTTAAAGACGTAAAAGAGATAACCGAAATTTTAATTTTTCGACCGGGAGTGAGGGGGGGACTGAGATGTTTGATGTCTTGATGTCATAGTTAACATGGAATTGTTACTTTTGGTTTGATCTACGCAGTGTGAGCTAAGTTAGCTTAGGAGCTTAGTTCAACTTTCTGTATCTTGAAGTCTTGCCAACGTATGCTTGGATTTCGTTTTATTTGAATGATAAAATCCGTGAAAGTAGTTTGATTTAATACGTAGTGATGCGATTTAGAAATTGATAAAGTGTAAGTTAAAATGCCCGCTTTTTGACAGGCCTGTTGGTCTAGTGGTGAGTGACCCTGACTGCTATGCCGGAGGTCGTGGGTTCGATTCCCACCCAGGACAAATGTTTGTGTGATGAGCACGATCATTTGTTCTGTGTCTGGGTGTAATTTATCTATAATATTTATGTATTTAGACATATATAAGTATGTTTATCAGTTGTCTAGTACCCATAACACAAGCTCTGCTTAGCTTGGGACTAGATGGCGTTGTGTGATAGTTGTGGAATATTATTATTATTATTATTATTATATTTTTAACTTAATTAAACCATACCTAAGACACAAAAACTTCAAATTTATGGAAAGAATAACATAAATATGAAGGTATTATTAGACAGTGTAGAGATATTTACAAGCTATATAATAGGAATTCGATTTGGATATGGCAAGTGCAATATAACACACATGAGTCATATACTTTTAAGCAAGCACCGACATGAAACTTAAAAAGGCGCAAGCAAAGCCTCACGTGGAGTACTGTTCTCATATCAGAGGCACCACAGTTCCACTTCCTTAGACTTGAACGCATTCAATGTAGAGTAAGTAGCTCGAATCATCGACGATCGAGGTCTTTCTGAACGGCTTGACTTTCAGCTGCAGTAAGTAAGTAGGACATAGTAATAGATGCTTTATATATGTAGTATATATAATGCATTCCTTTGCATATTCTTTTCAGACTAAGTTCAGGAGCTATAACGCGATACCACCCATATAATCTGAATGACTGGCGGTCTACCTCTAAGCAATTTAGCAGTAGTTTTCTTCCTTGCACAATATCTTTGTGGCTACCACAATTGGAAATCTGCAACCACCAGTGATTTTTCTGGACCGACACGACGTAGAGACCTAAAGCAAAAGAGCCTAATCTTCTTTAAAAGACCGGCACGCACCTGCATTTCCCCTGAAGTTGCAGTTGTTCGTGGCCGCCGGTAGTCATTTACTATCAAGATTCGCATGCACGTTTGCTCCTTTTAATTAAAAGAAAGACTGATCTAACAGACAAGGAAGGTAAATAATGAGAAATGACGTGCAACATGACGAAAATGTTTCTTAACTTATATAAGTTTTTTTACAGAATAAGGGTGACATACAAGCTAACAGTCACCTGATGGAAAGTGGATGCTGTGGCCTATAGACCTATATATCTATCTTCGATTAAGAATCCAAATGCAGGTACACTGGAGGATTAAGATATAATGCCTCGTTTCCAGTAAATGTGTCTTCGGTTCTTTATACTAACTATACGAATCACTGCAGCATTAAGCAGCTATTTTACGCTAGTATTTTGGTGAGAGCGTAGTTCTTTCCCAGTCGTGATGTCTTATTTGTGCTGCACCCATAATATAGCTATAGCGTGGCGCTACCATGTTAAGGTTAATATTTAAAATTAATGATAAAATAATACAATAATAAATTAATCAATGTAATAATTTAAAACAAAAAAGCTAAATATCTTTATACGGGATATTTACTAAGACCGCTGCAGTTTTTGGAAGTTAAACCATGAAAATACGGATGCATTATGATCTGCTCCTGAGGACAAAGAAGGAACGCTTAGTCACTGGTTGAAAAATCTTCGGTGTTCATTAATTTACAAAATATAGTTCATATATATCCACTGGGTGATTTTTTTCCGTCTTGAAAAAATAGCGTGTAACAGGTAAACGGAATAGAAGCCTGATATTTTACAATATTTTTTTATTCTACATTGACATATTATGAAATTGATGTATAACTAATTTTTCCAGACTTTTTTTTATAGGATAGGGTGACAAGCGAGCACACAGTCCACCTGATGGTAAGTGGTTGCTGTGGCCCATAGACATCTACATCTATCCTCAATTACGATTCAAATGTAGATGCGTTGTCACCCGTGAGGACTAAGGTGGAATGCCTCGTTTCCAGTAAAAAGAGTCTCCGGTTCTCTACACTTACCATTCCAAACACAGTAGCATTAAGCTACTATTTACGCTGGTATTCTGTGAAAGCGTGGTCCTTCCCCGGTTGAGTCGACCCATTCGTGCTACAACTGTACTATTAAAAGGATGGTAAAAAATTCACCCAGTATAGTTTGTCAGTAACATCAAAATAACGGTTTTCTGTTAAGCTTTAAACTAACTTAAATAACCCACTATTTGTTATTTAAGTTAGTTTTATATTTTTTTATTTAATTGCATAATCTTAAGGTGATGAAACTTTAAGACCAGATAGAGAACAAAGTCTTGACTAATTTAAGCAAAGTTTAAACCGGAAAACATGGTATATTTTTATATGACATCGAAAATATAATTTTTAATAATTTATTGTGATGATTATCTCTGAGGTTTTATTTACAATTTTAAACACAAAAGGTCTTTACACTTTATCTTCTATATATATCAAAGTTTTTGTGGAAAATAGATTTCTAAAAGCTAAAAGATATAATGATAAGACTTCAATTTGTGTCTGAAATCAATTTGCATTTAATGGGTAAAAACGAAATACATTGCTTGTGGCTTCATTTAGTAGAGTGAGAGAACAAGTTTTTATTTATTTTTAATAAATAATTATTGTTTATTACAAATTTAACTGTGGCGATGTAAGTACATAGAGGTCGTTCTTATAACGCCACTACATTCCGGTCCCATTATAACAAATATAGGATCCAAGCGTGTCAATTATGACAAAAGCCCCCTTATGAGGCACTTAATGGAGAGTCCAATGTTCTGCAGCGGAATTTATTAGGTTGTAATGGATCGATGAATGGGAATATTTAATTACATGCATTAGTAAAAATTGTAAATGTGAAAATTTTGTACAACCGACTTTAACATACAAAATGAGAATATCATCAATGTAGTCGAAGTCAATTTAATGCATATTATTAAAGATAATTCAAAAATTACCAGTCAAATCTTGTTTAAATTTATATGAGAAGCTCCAGTACTCAAATAAAAAAAAGAAAAATCAAATCGGTTAACGTTTAAAAAAGTTCTAAGGACACATATTAAAAAACCAGTCGAATTGAAAATCTCCACCTTTTTCGGAAGTCGTTTGAAAACCAGTTAGTATTGTCTCTTTACCGACTGTTACGTTTGAAAAACGGTTTTTACTGTCTCTTTAAGTATTCATCGAAATTAAGTGTCAGCAAAGATTATCTTCGACACTAGACGCAAAGCTTCAATGGCTCCTCCATACATCAAAACTAGCTAGCAGACTTAGTTCTGCAGCATATGCAGTAAAAAATATTAGAACTCTTACCAGTGTTGAAACAGCTAGAATAGTTTATTTTAGCTATTTCCATAGCATTATGTCGTATAGTATTTTGCTATGTGGACACGCGAATGACACTGAAATTATATTTGTTTTAAAGAAGATTTAAGATTAGGACCATTAGAGCAATATATGATTTAAAACCAAAGGAATCGCTCAGACAAAAATTTAAGGAAATTAATATATTAACTCTGACCTCTCAATACATTTTTGAAAATGTAATGTACGTACACAATAAATAAAGTATTTTTGCAATATGCTGTGTAATGTGTAAATACTAGGAACAGACACAAGCTAGTAGTACCAGTTACTCGACTCCACCGAGTCAGTAATTCATTCTTGGGCGATGTATACACTTTTACAATAAAATGCCAGAAAATATACAAAATTTGACATACACAAAGTTCAAAACCTTTATTAAACTAAGTTTGTATAAAAAGGGTTATAATAATATTAAGGAATTTATGGATGATAATAACCCCTGGGAAGGTGATCGCTACCAAGCTATTTATAATTTGTTTTGTGTTGTTAATTGTAACACATGATTGTAAAGCTATTATTTGAAAAAAAAATTGTCCCACTGGGTTTCTTGCTGGTTCTTCCCAGAACAGAGGTTTTTTTGCGAATCAGTGGTAAATGAAGAAAGTGACTTTCAATAAATATTGTTTAAAATCTATATTGAATAAAAAGTTTCTGTTTCTGTTTCTGTTACTTGTATTGGTTATCGGGCGGATAAGTAATTATGATAGCGTTATAACTACTCTAAATAAAATCATTTTTAAAGATAAGCCTTCTTTTCTTTTTCAATGAATGTTATCTCACACAGGATCTTCTTGTGTTTTAAATACATTAACTGGACCAACATCCAGTACAGGAACAATTTTTTATAGGCCATACAAACGGCATTACGTACATACGTGCGGCATTTAAGCCCATGGCAATGGCCCCACAACGCTGCTTTGGAGCCAAACGTTTAGTCACTGCGTCACGGAACCTTAGTAATATAAAAGTAGTCCAGTATGCTGCTACTGAGGTGATAGACTTCGAATGTCCTCGAACTATTCTTTTCACGCTACATTATTCATTGGTGCCGGCGGAGATCAAATCATTTTGCATGGGTACTGTGATCAAGGCCTATTACGTTTTAAAAGAAATTTTATTTTATTAATATTATAATACATTGTACAAAGATTACAAAAACCTGAATGTACATTGGATTCATTTCTTTGTATGGTGATTATTTAATTAAAAAGGGATTCCCCTAAACAAATTAACACCTAATCGTTTAATGTTCCAATTACATTACTAATAAAACATATACTTTAAGTCGAACATAATTTCCGACGGCACCCGGATTTAAATCTTCCTTATTGTCCGTCTTTAACAAGAGCTCGTATCAGAAATATCTGATACAAGTTCTTGTTAAAGATATGAACTCATCTTTAATTGTTTCTTCAATAGTCAGGGTCGGTAACCTACGGATCGGAGAAGGGACAGTCGTTAGCTTATCAAGGATGATCGTGAAGTTTGATCGTGACAAAGAACATCATTACAACCCTCATCGTAACGATTTATGAATATTTTCTTTGTAGTAAAAATATTCTATACTTGTTTGTCATTGTCTGTAAAATTAATATAGAATTGCTTACGTTATTATTACTTTTTTACAAAAATGATATCAAAAATCGACTGCTGAACCTAAGCCTATATATTCCCTTATTCCCTATGAGAATATTTGTCACAGTTGCCACGTTTGGGTTTGCTGCGCAGTTTTTTATTTCAAGTTGTTATCTGGAAGATGTTAAATCTGTAACAGAAGATGGCATCTTCGTTAATTTTATTTGAACTTTAATTGAAATCACTCTAGAACTGTAAAGTCTATAGGAGTTTTGCGCTGACATCTGAGATAAAATTGGCTGGTAATAAATATGGAAGGAATATCCTCAATGTTCTTTGAATATATAAAAGTTTGTATTTTTATATACAGCGAGTCAAGTTTTTAAGACAAGTAACGTGCTTTTTATCATTCCGAAGCATATACTTTTGAGTAAATTATATAACCATCAAATAAATATCAGTGTAAGATTTTATGAAAATTTCAACTTAAAATCCTAAAATTTCGAACATATTTTATAATGCAGCTCTCTGTTACCTAGTAAAAATTTATCTATTGATCTATATTGAGTCACTCTGATAAACGCAACCATAATAATGTAATAGGGAAAAAATGCCCCGTTTGACAAATAAGGAATATAAGTAATTTTTCAATAATAATAATTGATGTCAGGTGCTCAAGTAAATGTAGAGGTATGTGTACGTTCAAGAATAAATTCCATTATTAAAATCGCTATTGGAACTTTAATCGACTGGTTGAACATAATTTAAACCTTACACTAACTAATTCAATACAAAATATAATATTGTAGTATTATAGTGTAAAACTATGCAAAGCCTATCTCTTCTAATAAAGATCAGCTATATTACGAAATTTATCTATTTCAAAGATAAAATATTTTTATTAATTTGAAAGTATATTGATAAACTGTGTTTTGAAAAAATTAAGTTTAGTACATTTATTATTTTCCGACATTTGCTAAAAATTAAAATAAATATAAAAGGACAGTAAAAAAAGTGGAAAAGAAATTACTGTACTGACACTAAGAGGAATTAAATAACAGATAACTTGTACACAAGTGGAATCCCAATTTACACTTGTCCCAAAATTCAATCGTACGACGTAAGTGTGCTCGTAATGTAATATAACATAATCAACAGATATAATACGTACATATACAAGGAATTTTAGCAGTTTTTCAAATATCTCGCGTTAATCAAATGCAAAAAACGTTTGCAGATTAAGTAACATGCAAACACAACGAGCTTAAGAATTTGTGATGTTTCGTACGTGTGAGTACTGCGCGATGACATTAAAATGATTCTCAAAACAAGCGCCGTCTCACTTATCCGAGTAATAATTCGAAAGTTGATTTAATTTAAAGCAAACACCTAATAAATTGTTAGAAATATCTACATATCGGTTTCATTACTTAATTATAGACTATCAAAATTCCACTTCTGAATATAGACCATATTTATACCTCCCACGATTGGTAACCGCAGTTTTTTATCATTTTGATTTGATATCATGAAGATGCCGCTGCCCACATCCTGTTTCATTTCGCTCTTTCGGCTCTTCTGACGACCACGGGATTACAAATGGAGTAATGGATTCTTTTATGTCGCTACTACCGGATTTATAACTTTTAAACCTTGTTTAAAAGTTATATCATTAATAATATAATCATTTTCTTCTCATTTCGCATAATTTATTCACAATACATTATTATATTTATAACAATCAGAGAAACTTCTACAACTATTTGATCAAAGTAACTTACCTGTAAGTGTGCTTCGATCAAAATTACAGGAAGTTGACGCCTCCTCTGTGTACATAGTAAACAAACACAGAGGAGGCGTCTACGAATATAATAACTTTTGTATTGTAGTAAAAGTACTATGTATTTATCAATATAGTATAGTATACGGTACTATATATTATATTGATAACTACATAGTAAACCCAAAAACTTCACGCATGGTACATAGTTTTTGGGTTTATTGACAACTATTCACTCCCCAAACGTCAATTTTAAGACACTGCTATTAAAAAAATTAAACGGTAATTAAGCATGATATGCGTTATGCAGTACGACGGACCTTCAAGTCATATCATCAACTTCTGCTGCAATCAGCGCTTACTGGCACTAGACATGTCGTTTTAAATATCTCCTACACCGTCTGCATTGTATTTAAGTATTACAAACAAGAAAAAAAGGGGAAAGAGGATTCTTCGATTGTAGTCTCGTACTGAAATTAGATTCGTTTAATTTAATTCGATTCGTTCGGGAAATTACGACATATCTTCTCGTCAGGTATACCTCAATCTCTGAAAACTAAAGTGTGTAACCAGTGCGTGTTGCCAGTGATGACCTGTAGATCTGAGACGTGGTCCTTCACTGCTGGCCGTATGAGGACGCTCAAGGTCGCTCAGCGAGCTATGGAGAGGGCTATGCTCAGAGTTTCTCTGCGTGATAGGCTCAGAAATGAGGATATCCGCAGTAAAACCAGAGTGACTGACATAGCCCAAGGGATTAGTAAGCTGAAGTGGCAATGGGCCGGCCATATAGCTCGAAGAACCGATAACCGATGGGGAAGAAAGGTTCTCGAGTGGCAGCCTCGTACCGGTAGGCGTAGTGTAGGGCAACCCCCCACTAGATGGAGTGACGACCTGGTAAGACATGTAGGAAGTCGATGGATGCAGGTGGCTCAGGACCGTGCTTTGTGGTGTTACTTGGGGGAGGCCTATGTTCAGCAGTGGACTTGTGAAGGGCTGTAATGATGATGATGATGATGACTGAAATTAGATGGAGTGTCGATCTGATAGGACCTGAAGGAATCAATGAACGGGCTTAAAGACTGTCAAGAGATTGACTCAAGACTTAAACTTTTGGCAATGTGTGGAGGATTTAGTGTATGTGAGAGTGAGTGAGGAAGGCTATATTCAGCAGTGGATTTATCGATATGACGATGATAACGATGGTAGTCGTAATTTCACACTTATGATATTGCTCTAAATGATAAAAGTTGTTGATATGTAGGAAATGTTTTCACACTTGGTAGTTGTAATATACATTAATTTTTATAAATTTAATTTTAAAAATGTAGTAAACACATTAAAGTCTCTTAAAAGCTTTTTCGGGTTCATCAACCCGGATTTTTAAGGTCCTTTGAACTCTAGCGCGGAGCTTCCTTTTCGCGGTATAGCGTCAAAAAGAACGCAATAATCTTTAATCTTATCATGAAATAAAAAGACATCATGAACGATGTATTTTTATGTACATATAAATATGTTACACATTAATACTAAGATCATGACATTAAAATCCCCAAAAATTATTCCGACAACCGTGAGGCAGATTTTTAGAGGAAAAATACGATGACTAACTGAGGAAATTTGAAGAGATTGTTGAAGTTTCAACACCTTTTTAAAGTAACTTTTTATTAATTACTGTGAAAATACTTCAATATTTTATTTCCTTAACAAATAAGTATTGTACGCAAACATTATAAATAGCGCTTTCCAGAATATTTTAAGCTCTCTGCAGCCGCCGGTAATCATGTGATTCGCATTATGCCTTAAAATACGCTAACCGGTTTGAGATAGAAACAAAATTGTCTTTTCCTTACGTAATTTAAACGTTTACGTTTTTCCTTTCTCGCCAAATGTCAATTTTAAGACAGCGCTATAAAAAATATATACGGTAATTAAAACATGATATGCGTTATGTAAATGATCATGCAGTATGATGGACCTTCAAGTTACATCATCTACTTCAGCAGCAATTAGCGCTTACTGGCACTAGACATGTCGTTTTAAATATCTCCTACATCGTCTGCATTGTATTTAAGTATTACAAAAAAGAAAAAAAGGGGAAAGAGGATTCTTCGATTGTAGTATCGTACTGAAATTACTTACTAAAAAGTATTATAGATTTATGTTAAATTAAATTTATCTGAATTGATTATAGAATTTAAGCTAATTTGTAAAAAAAAAATTGTTAAAGAAAATAGTAATGATGTAAATCTCTGAAACAAAAATATCGAAATTGTTTTAGGTATATAAAAATTATAATTACTAAGTAATTAAATGAAGTTAAATGCCAAATGAATTTTTAATTTAATGTAATTTTAATATAGCAATGTACTTAAAAATATTAAATTAATTTTGTATCTAATTTATTAAGTGTAATCCAGTCAATTGTAGGCTTGATAAAGCTGCGTATTTCAATAATACTTTTGTATAGGCGAGCCTGAAACAAACAGTATAAAAAATTATTTCCAGTACAGGCGGACTTCGAATCATTGATAGAAGTCCGTCTGTACGTCTATTTTATGTTAGATCGGTGTTCGATTTGACGCCTACAATTGACTGGTTATTCAATACTCATCCCAATTTACCTGTCCGGTAGTTGTGGTATGGTATACGGGTATGCGACCCCGGCTACCCTAGCTATTACTGTCCTATCCCTTGCCCTCATGGACATATCCTACATTTCCTATTTCCTACCCTAACTTACCTTACTCTTCCTTTTCATACCACCTATCCTTCCCGTTTTCCTATTCCTACCCTCCGCCAATCCAACGTAAGCCGTGCGGATGGATGCATGGCTAGGGGCGAGCCTAGTCGTTAGCGTGCCACACTGCCCTGGGACCGGGCGACCCCAGAATTAGGCTAGCCTTACCCTGGCATGCGGGGCTCTGCTGGGGGGGGACAAACCTTTCCTTCGCTATTCGTGGGAACGCAATGGGTAATCAAAAAATTAACCAAAATGGCGGCGATGTGGTTCGCCACCCATCACGTCTCGTTTCTCGCGGGGGCGAAAAGCGGCCCACGGAGAGCCGCTTCGCTACGTTGAATGTAAGAGGAGGGATGGATGGAAAGGTAGATGGAGTGTGTCAGATGATGGATGAACGTTGCATTGATATTCTGTGCGTGAACGAAACCAAGAGGAAAGGATGTGACACCACGGTTCATGGCCCCTACACGGCATACTGGTCGGGAGTCCCCCAAACCAGCCGAGGCTGTCAGGGAGTTGGTGTGATTCTTTCATCTCGAATGGTTGAATGTGTGATGGAGCATGAATGTGTAAGCCCAAGACTCCTCTGGATTAGGTTAAAAGTCGGACTCACCCGCTTGTTAATCCTTGGAGTCTATGCACCGACGGATTTGAGTGGAGGTGGGTCACTAAAATCACAACAAGAGAGAGAGGAATTTTGGGATAGCATGAGAGAGGTCTTGAATAAATGCGGAGAAAATGAACGGATCGTGATGTTAGGGGACTTTAATGGATGGGTTGGAGTAAAGCGTGATGGTTATGAAGGAGTTCTGGGTATGTTTGGGGACGAGAGAGTGAATGACAATGGGAGAAGCCTGCTTGAAGTATGCTTGGAATGGAATCTGTGCGTGGCCAACACAATGTTTGACCACAAAAAGATCCATTTGTATACAAGAGATGAGGGTGAGTCTAGAAGTATGATTGATTTTGTAATTGTGGATGAAAGACTGAAGAAGAAAGTGCTAGACACTCGGGCATACCGCGGTATAGGCCTCGACACAGACCACTTCCTGGTCATAGCCCGAATGCGTGGCCTCTTTAAACGGTGGCGACACCGAGGGGCCGAGCCTACGAGTGTTTTGGACAGAGTAAAAGTGGAAAATCTACAAGAAAAAGAAAAGAAAGACGAGTATGTAGAGAAACTGAAAGAAAGTTTTAAAGGGATAGAAGAGACAGGAATGATTGAAGATTTGTGGGAGACATTTAAGAAAGGGGTTGTAAATGTTGCGATTGAGGTATGCGGGGTAGCTAAAAGAAGGAAAGGGAGAAAGAATGATAACGTGTGGATGGATAAAGATGTACAAAGGGTTGTGCAAGAAAAGAAGAAAGCGTGGTTGGATTGGTTAGCAACAAAAGCTAACCAAAAAGTTCAAAAGGCGACGGATGACGAGATAAAGGAAGCAAGAACGAAGTATAAAAGATTGAAAACAGCAGCGAAAGAAACTGTGTCTAGAAAGAAAGAAGAACGAAAAGATGATTTCGATAGGAGGCTCACTGAGGATTTCCAGTCAAACATTAAGTTTTTCTGGAAAACTATCAAAACAGTCAGAGGAAAAACTGCTACCTCGGAGCTGAGTACAATCAGGAGTCAAGATGGGAGCATTATAAAAGGAGAAGAATGTGTGTTAAAGAGATGGAAAGAGTATTTTGAAAGTTTGTTTGAAAGAGAGGAAGTGCAGGTACAGCATCTGCTACCTTCCACGGAAACGAATATAAATGTTGATGAAAATGAGATAAGCATGGATGAAATAGTGAAAGCGTTGAAAAGTATGAGATTAGGTAAGGCTGCAGGGTATGACAGGATTACCGTCGAGATGCTGAGGGCTGGACAGGGCCTGATGGCTAGTCAGCTGTACCGCCTTTTCAATCTGTGCTAGCGAAATGGGCAAGTGCCGGGAGACTGGTGCAAAGCCGTAATCGTGCCATTGTATAAGGGAAAAGGGTCACGGCAGGACTGCATAAATTACCGTGGTATAAGCCTTCTTAGCGTCGTCGGTAAATTGTATGCGAAAGTGTTGATTGAAAGGGTTGTGAATGAAACAGACGAGAAAATATGGGATGTACAAACGGGATTTAGAAAGGGAATGGGATGTACGGATCAGGTCTTTTCTTTGCGGTGCATAGCCGAAAAGTGTTCGCCTAAAAACAAGAAAGTCTACTGCGCCTTCGTAGATCTAGAAAAGGCCTATGATAGAGTGGTGAGGAATGAATTGTGGTCAGCACTGTCCGTGTACGGTGTGAGCAGTGTCCTCATACGAGCATTGCAATCTCTTTATAGGGATTCTAGTGCTTGTGTAAGGATAAACGGGGCATACACTGAATGGTTTAATATCGAAAAAGGTGTTAGACAGGGATGTGTAGCGTCACCGTGGCTGTTTAATCTGTTCATGGACAATTGTTTGACAGATTTAAAAGAGAATGAAAGTGGGTTGAGAATGAATGAGTTACTCGTCAAATGTCTTCTCTATGCTGATGACCAAGTATTACTTGCGTCTTCGGCCGAGGAGTTGCAGGAGATGGTAACTGCTATGAGTGGAGCTTTTGTTAGAAAGGGAATGAAGATGAATGTAAGGAAAACGAAAGTGATGGTGTTTGAAAAAGATGAGGCAGTGAGAGACTGCAATATCGTGATTGAAGATGAACAAATTGAACAGGTGAAAGAGTTTGTGTATCTGGGTTCAAAGTTTACAAGAGATGGAAAGTGTGAGAGTGATATCGAA
The DNA here is from genome assembly GCA_036936625.1 of Parnassius smintheus behrii. Taxonomy (NCBI): domain Eukaryota; kingdom Metazoa; phylum Arthropoda; class Insecta; order Lepidoptera; family Papilionidae; genus Parnassius; species Parnassius smintheus. The sequence goes on from JAUPFT010000109.1 coordinate 17,745, forward strand.
AGAAGAGTGAATGCAGGAAACATGGTGAATGGAGCTTTGCACTCCTTTATGAACAGTCGGATGGTGTCTAACAAGGCTCGTTTGGCTGTGCATGAGGGGGTGTTGGTTCCGACACCCATGTACGGAAGTGAAAGTTGGGTATGGCAGAAGAAACATGAAAGTAGAATAAATGCAGTTGAGATGAGAGCATTAAGAAGTATGATAGGAGTTAAACTGAGTGACAGGGTAAGAAATAGTGAGATAAGGAAACGTTGTGGCTTGAAAGAAGATGTAGTGACAAAAATTGAGAAAGGTATGCTGAGATGGTTTGGCCACATCGAGAGAATGAATGAAGAACGATTGACGAAAAAAGTGTATAAGACGAGTGTGAATGGAAGTGCTGGAAGGGGTAGACCTAGGCGGACTTTTCTAGACCAAATTAGGGACGTCTTGAAAAAAGGCCAGGTTAAGAGTACCCTAAACCGTAGAGCATGTATGAAGGGAATAATGAAAGTGGACGAAGCGAAACAAGTATGTAAGGATCGTAGCAAGTGGAAAGAAGTGGTCTCTGCCTACCCCTACGGGAAAGAGGCGTGATTATATGTATGTATGTATGTATGTTCAATCAACGTTTTCCAAGTGGCAATTTTCCCTCGTCAATGGATAGCGGTTCTGGCGACAGATTGATGCAAGAGTGTCATGTAGCACCTGATTTTGTACCCTTGTGTACCCTTCAACGGCCAAGTCACACAACATTAACTATAATAATAAAGAAATCGCAGTAAGGAAGCTTAGACTTGGCACGACTTTGTCTAGATTTCATTACTTTTTAGAGATAAACAAGCAGCTCCATCGAGACGTGGTTAGTTTTTTAGAGATTTTTTTTGGTGGGATTTCACTTCTTTTTGTAGAAACGTGGGCACATTGATTTATTTTATTAGATTTTCTTATTCGACACATTCTTTTTCTTTTTAGGAGTAATTTTTTTATAATTACAAATCTTTCTTTTCTTCTTTTCCGGTTCTGATTCTTGTACAGTAGCAACAGTTTTTCGTATTGCCCATTCGCGTTCATTATTTATTCTTTTAGACGGTTTAGACGGTTTAAAATCTAAAAGATCGGCGCGGTATTTACGCCTAAGCCCGTTGTATTCGGTGATCGCTGAAGCTTGAGCTTTTATACTCTTGAAGTCAACATTTATGAGGTGCATCCCATGAAGATTGGTTACTCGTGAAAGCGCCACGTAGGCTTGGCCACAAGTGATTATGGAGGCGCCAATGTCCATGAGGGCATTTTTGAGACTTAGACCTTGGCTCTTGTGAATTGTTAGGGCATACGCCACACAGATTGGGAATTGTTCCCTGTACACATGCCCGGGGTATGATCTCAAATTTTGACTTAATAGGCAATAATTCGTGAATCAAATTATTAGCGAATTTTACTACCAATTGTTTAGGCTTTGATTGGTCTTCCGGGTCCCACCTCACTTTTTGTACAACGCCTAATGACCCATTCACTAAACCTAAACTAACATCAATATTTATCCTAAGCATTACTTTAGCTCCCTCTTTAATGATTATAGTTTCTTCCAGTCCAGCAGTCATCGACGCATCATCTTCATATTTTTGTAAACACGCCCGGGCTTTCGTTATCATACATTTTGAACAATCCAAGGAATCTTTAGCAACTAACGAATCGCTTTTAACATAGCATTATTTAACTGCATACACATATTTCTAGTCGGTAGTAAACAAACAGTATCTTCTGGTAAGTCTAGTGTAATTTGTTTATTTAACCTTTCTCTTACTGCGCATGCCGTAACAAAAAACAGCTTTGTCACCTAAGCTGACGGCACTTGTTATAAACATTTATGTTTCTCACTTATGTTTAAAGAGGTTTTTGTTACAGTTATTTAAAGCCGATAAGATTTTCGATACGTAGAAACAATAACCATAACATCTAAATGTTTATTTTATTTTGTACAGCTCTTTGTTTCTAACGGATCTTGATAAAGTCTACTTACCGACAACAAATTTTATTTTATGAATGAAATATCGTAAGTTTTTATTTTATTTTTATGTCCTTACAATCAATATAACATATTGTTCCTAAATGAACCGAAATTATGCATGTAATAATTATAATAATTCTACTTTTTAACTTGCAAACATTTGCTAAAAATTCGACAACAGACAGTTTGCGCGCGCTTTGTAACCTCATTTTCAAAACCTTTTATGTATATATTATAGCGTCTTCCTTTATTTTTCTTATACAATCATATAGATATAACATTTAGCAATTCCTAGTAAAAGTATTTACTATGGTATTCGAATAAGAAATATACTATTATTATCTTATTAGAAATCTTGATCGTTATGAATTGTTCGCGTAGAGGTTTTTTGATTCTATTTTTTTATTAGTTGAAACATAAAAAGTTACTGTTGTTGTAACTTAGATCATTCAAAAACATTACGTGGTAAAGATAAATAACATTACTTACAGTTTTTTGAAATAAAATCCAACTAAAATCACAATCACAAAACTTCAACGATTACGCAACTAACAGCACCAACAGCACAAAAGCCAATGGCTGTTATATTTGATTTTGTCTATGTAACCGAGTGACTATAATTCTTCAGAATACTCTTTAGTTCGTTCAGAATCGAATGAAATAGTGTTCAATTGAAAATATTTTTATATCAATTAATGAAGAAAATAGCAGCACGTAATGCGGACATGAATTCATGTCCGCGGTACTCAACGTGGATATGAATTCATGTCCACGGTACCTTAAAGGAATTTGAGTAATGTTCGAGTAGAATAAAGTTAATCGTTCGACTATTTTTTCTTGTAAACTTGTAAGTATAAGTATAAAAGCCAATCTAGTGTTATCTAGAGTTTTCCTTTAATTTTATTTATATGTGTATTAAAACAGAAGGGGAGGCATTCGCCCAGCAGTGGAACGCTATAGGCTAGATTAAATTACATGTGTCCCACTACGCTGGATTTTTGCAATGACAGTAGATTTTTATGTACCAACGGTAGAAGGGGGCATTGCCATATCTCTAATACAGCTGAGACCAGCTGAAGGTTCTTCATCAGATACTTTAGACGTTCGATTTTTGACATCAAATGAAGCGGCCCACCAAGTTGAATATCTTTTTGTAAAGGCGGTATGTCGATCTCTTCTAATAGTTTGGTTGGGCTCTTGTGTTTTCCAATCAGGGTCACCAGGTACTCCAGATGTTCGATTATCCTAGTTTTTATAGTTTTCCCTTTATATGGCCATTAAACCCTAACTCTGTACCAAATTTCAGCTCTCTGAGTTTATGGGAAGTACTAATTCTATTCTGATGATCATGAGTGAGTGAGTGAGTGTCTAAAATGCGAAACTTTGCTTTCGCTTAACTTCGGAAAATAGCAGCACGTCGTGGAATAAGACAGACTTGAAATTTTGGATTATAAGTATGTGATTATAGTTTACTGGATGAAGAAAATTTCTGCATTCTGGTATTATCCAGAGGTTCTCAAATAGGGGCCTGAAAATGCGGCGAAATGGTTCCTGTAAAGGATGGTACGGCAGTGTTTGCTTCGCGCTCGACTTGGCGGGGGCACTGCCGTGCCCCCCGATTAATAGTGCACAATGTTTAGATTAATAGATGTAATCATAGTTAAAACGTCATGTAAACAGCTGGGCAGTTTCTAATGAAGCTTTCATAGAAGTCGATTATGTCATGGAATAAGACAAGATACATTTCGTAACAATTATTACTAAAGTACTAATACTAGTAATTCCTTATATTTATGCGAATGTTAGACATTGCATAAAATAAGCTTTATTCAGTTATTATCACTGGTACTAAAATAGCTACTACTATTAAAATAAACACATACTATATTCCTTAACTTTTATTTAAATCGTAACGATGAATTGACGTTGTCGCCCTCGTCGATTTCGCCTCCGATGACAACTAACAGATAATAACGGAAGCTCAGGTCAAGTGTCAACAGTGAACCGTCACTTATTATATAAAACTTTTAGCCGTGTATTACCGACGCAGGAGAATACATCGCATCGCCCCATTTCGTCCCGGTGGGTGACGTAAGTGGTGACTTATTAGATATTTTACGATCTTTGGTAGATACCCTACTTGCAATAAAGCGAAGACCATTCCACCTTCCAAGAGTAACTATAAAAAAAATTACACCTTGTAATGATGAAGAAGAAGCTAGTAGTAGCTAGCTAGCATCCAATGTAGTTTTTATGCGATATGAACGGTGGGCTTAGATCTATTGTTAGTGACACGGTGGCAATAATAGCACAACCGGAACCTAAAATCAATACTTAAATTAGTGTTTTTGTATTCAAAAAAAAATTGGATTCCAATATACAACAAAACAATATTCCTAAAAGTTCGGATTATATTCTGCTGATGACATCTAACTGTAGGTATATTATATGTGTATTTTCCTAGAACATGAATGTAACTAAGCAGAATTAGATACGTGGTAGCTCATACTCGTAAGTTGGTCTTTTTGGTCGGTCGTTTACCTGAGTTCGACATTTGTCAGTGCCACAAAATGAGTCTTGTCCGTCTGAGAAATTAAAAAGTTATAAGTCACGAATTCCACTTATTAATAACATGGAAGTAACGGACTCCGTTTCTTCATAATTCTCATAGAAACGAGACAGGGCAATTGCTTAGAAGTGATATATGTGTTATGATTATAGAACAAAAATAGCATACCGAAAGAGATTTATCATTTAATATTAATCACGTAGAGTTTTGGTAATATTTTTGGCGTCTGTTGCCCGAATGATGATTAGTCAGAAAAATGGATAAATAAAAATATAAATTTTAAATATAATTTTTTATTTTTCAATAATATTTCTTACAGATTCTCTGTTTTATGAAATACGCCTTATAATAGCCAAATATAATAAATAAAATAACCAAATTATCTCGTTTTTGAGGAATAGTAAATTTGTCTCAAAAAGAAAATGAGCTTGGGAGTCCCTTAATTGTAAAACTTAGGCTGCGGAAATTATGTGTTAAATAAATGCATGCTTTTAGGGTATCCCAAGGGACAGTTTAGTTGCACCTTAATCTACTTTCGATATTACTTAATATGTGCTTTCTTATTTTTGATAAAGTTATAATTATAAATACGTTACAGCTATTCAAATGTGAAGTATATAATATTTTATGTAAATTAACTTAAATATATTTCTCGTCTATAAATATTAATCGTACGAATAAAACTAATTTTTTCGTTACATTGTCGCTCGAAGAGATGTTTTAAATTCTTGCTTGCTTTGCTTTTAAAAAGAAAAATTTAATAAAAAAAATTGTAGGTACCTACTAAAATAGTATATCACCTATTCCACGTGTGCGCAATTAATAATTTTTCTTGTTATGTTAAATTAGTATTGAATACATATAATTTCTGTTAATAAATTAACATGCTTACCAAATTTAAAAAAAATCTATTGATTTATCGAAATTTAAATAGTTGATGCCTATCAATTTCGTCTTGGTTACTTGGAACTTAAATAAAACACAGATATATAAAGCCCCTGTCATGGAACTCATACGCACGAAGTTTAGTAAAAAAACGATGTGTATTAGATCCGACTGTCGCGCAGTGAAATGAAATTAAACGATATCATGCCCTTTGCTTGGTAGTGGGGTGCATACAGATATGTTAAATGACTGGAGAAAGTAGACGTTCTTCCGCAACAGCAATACCGCGGGAGCATGTGACTCCACTCATGTGACGACGCGACGTGCGGCAAAGTGGGGTGTACAGTGTGCGGTTGCGAAAACTCTAAGTAAACTGGGCTATGTTACGTTTGCGTTACGTCTTTATTTTGTATTTCTAGCGTGTTTTATTGACATACAATGGGGTTACACAATAGTAATTAACGTATTTGTATTCACACGAAATAATACGAGACGACTATAAGTTTTATTCGCATCCTATGATGAACCGGTTATCGGCGTGACATGTTTTAACATATAAAAACAATTTTTATAGATAAATACATATGAGCAATAATATTTTACCTCAGTTCTATTAATATTTTCATAAACACTTCAAAAACTATAATTATGTGCTACTTTTATTAATTTTCACGCTATACGTGTGTAGATGCATAGGAAACTTTATGATAATAACGGTAATTTTCTCTGATTAAAGTAAAAACTGAATTTAAAATGGTAAAGTAATAGCTTTTAACGCCCTGATGCCATTAATTTCGTGGCTAATTAATAAATAATTAACCCTATCTTAACTTCATGTCGTGAATAGTGCATTGAAAGAGTTGTGAAAAAAACAACAATAGTTTTCAAATTGCTAATTTATCCGTAGCACTTCTTGGTTATCCGATATTCTTCTATAATAAATTTCATTCTTAAATTAATTATTTATTATTAATTAATTTTAATTAATTTCCGCAGTCAAATGATTTGTACAAATATGTAATGCACTATATAAGTTATCCATTATCCTTTGCGCCCTCGTATACGGCTTAGAGATCTCTCGTCAGATCGGTAAGTCAATCCATAAAGGTGGGGTTTAGTGGGTAAAAGTCTCCACATAACCACGCAGCCGGCTGCGTGGTATGCTATGAGCATTCACCGCCTCCCTCCCCCGCTTTCTGGAGGGTTGCCATATTTGCTTCGGGCGCAAAAAAAATCCATTATCCGTTGCCATAGCTGCCACGCTTGGTTGCCATAGTTGCCAATCACAGTTTTTTAAATTATTTTGAGTTTTTATCGGGAAGATGCTGCTGCCCATCTATCCCCTGTTCCATTTGGCTCTGTTACTCTAACAATACACGCGGAAGCAAAGTTACAGCTTCTATGGATCGTCAAATTACGATGTTAACCTTGTGTAGATTGACGTTTAAAAAAGAAAATAGTTTTAATTACTCCTCACATCTTACTTTTTATTACTACTTACATCTTATATAGCTTATTAATTAAAATTGTAATTTGATATAATAAATACCTATTTCTGATTAAGTTATTCAAATTACGTTAGTTATTGTAAATAAGTTAGTTAAATGATTATTAAATACATAAAATACCTTATAGAAGCAAATAATACTTAACGACGTTACTATACTAAGTATATGAAAAGAGAAAATATTATAACATAAGCAAGTCACTCGATGAGATTAAAATTGAATGTGCTCAAAAACATCTGATGCTGAGAAAAACCTTGCACGTGCAATCAAGCCGGATCAAACGTTTACTGCCTACGCTTGTATCTATGTACATAAAATGTTAAACAAAAACTCGTAATTTGCCTATTATGCACAAACAGTTATTGCTATGGCGCGGTGTTTCTCTGGAGGTGTGGGACTATTATCTGATCGTTAGTTTGTGGGCAATTTGGTACAATTTTGTTTCGGAATCACCTGGTAGTGCATGTTCATCAAGCGCCTAAAATTAAAATGAACTATCTTATATTATTAAAAATTACGACCTATTAAAGTTTCTAAGATAACGGTATCTAATAAACAAAATATTTTTAACTTTGGTATAATCTATTCGGTATTTGAGTTTTCGTAGAAATAACGAGTCCGTTCGAAATAACTAAGTATTTATAAAGTTTCACATGTAAATACATATTATGAAATTTGAAATTTTGTAGTAAATTTAAGGATACATATTTTTACACTTACTTCAAATGTATTTAAAAATTAATGTTATCAGGAAAGTTAATGATTATAATAACCTTATGGTAGGTAATAGGATAGGTGTAGCACTTATAACCGGTGGAAGGTTTTTGATTCGTAGATCTTATAATATATTATGTTAACACGCGATATTTATATTCAACACCTCTAAAACACAAGTGTGTCTTTTCACAGCTAAAAGGAGCCCGCATACCCTGGTTCCTACTTTCCGGAATGTGTCCTTGACGTACACTGACCGCCTTAAGTTGTTAGGGGTTGAATTTTCTCCGAACCTCAACTATGGGCGGTTTATTGAGTCCAAAGCCAAAACGGCCGCAAGGAAACTTGGTGTTCTAGCAAGGGTGCAGCGGTACTTCACTCCGGAGCAGCTTCTTACTTTATATAGAGCGCAAGTACGGTCGTGCATGGAATACTGCTGTCACATATGGGCTGCTGCTACAAAATGCCACCTGGCAGCGTTGGATTCAGTGCAGATACGTGCTAAAAGCCTCATTGGTGTTGTATAGTGGCCTCTCGATATTCTATAGGATGCATTTCGGAGAGTGTGCGCAGGAGTTGCACGCTTTAATTTCTCCCGCCCCTTTCTACCATCGGACGACCAGGAGGTCGGTGGGTCTTCACCACTTTGTTGTTCATATTCCACGCGTTAAGACTAGTGATGCAACGAATACTACTTTTACGGATACGAATACATATACGAATATCAAATCTAATATTCGCTGAATACGAATACGAATATCTCGCCATGGTAATAAAAGGCTAATTTATTTGATGATTTTATGTAGTTCTAATTATTAAAATTTACAACAGGCAAATTATTATTTATAAAACTTATAATTTGTAGATTTTTTGGTTTTAGGCGTTTTCTTTTTCGATCTGGATGTTTCCAGCCGTTGAAAAAAGCCTTTCCGAGGCGACTGTACATGGTTTCAGTAAAAAATATTTTTGGGCGAGTTTTTTCGGCTTTGGAAAATGGACATCTACTCGTCAAATAAAAGGTCAATGGACCAGAGGCAAGATTTAAGACATCGTATTGTGAGGATTTCTTGAGATAATGTCGTTGATTCTTTGCTTAGCTCTGAACCCACTGCCTTGCTGTGATTTCATGACGACAATTTGGCAGAGATGGTAAAACGTTTAGAATCGCTATGCGTTGTTCATATCTCTTCAACATATGATATGTAGAGTCCCATATAGTTTCAACATCTTGAAACAAAACATGTTTCGGTATATTGTTAGCTTGTTGAAAATCTTTCAGATAGCGGAGTGTTAAAAATTAGTAATAACTCCCTTGTCCTTGTGTAGCCATCGTTCTGGCTTAGGGCCTATCCACAGGTCGTATATTTTACGCGCCGACGACGCGCGTTTTCAAAGTCTGTTATTAGACTCAGTTATTAGAGTTACGTACAAAAATATTAGTTTTTAAATATTCGCGATTAGTATTCGCCGAATACGAATATTCGGTAAATGTCTATTATTCGGCGAATACGAATATTCTTATCCGTGTTCGTTGTATCACTAATTAGAACCAAACGGTTCACTTCAATTTTTTAATGCGTACAGCATAGAAGTGAAATAATTTGCTAGTCCGAATACAATCTAGGCGTCTTCAAGGCTGCATCACCACTTACCACTAGGTGGGGTTGTGGTCAAGCACTGGCTTATAAAGAGTAAAAAAAAACATTTCAGTTATTACAACTAAGCTTTTAAAGTTTAATAAAGATATTAATAGTTACTTTTGCAATCATCCGCTCAGCAAAAATAAAATGATGTATCTTATCTACTTTGAAAAGACCTCCCGCCTCCCTCAATTGTGTGCCTATTTGTGCCCCTTGTGTGCTAATCCCGTCACCACTAATCCCAGCACCACTACTCCCAATACCACTACTCCCAACAACCAAATGGAAACACAGCAGTATTAAGCTACTATTTCACGCTGGTATTCTGTGAGAGCGTGGTCCTTACCCGGTCGAGCCGACCCATTCGTGCTACAACTATACTACTAATATATAACTGCAGCATGGCTCTACCACGTATAAATTACATATTCTGTACTATATATTCAGCGGTGAAAGAAGAAATTGTAAAGGAAGCTGCACGTCTGAGGAATAGAAATATTTCGAAGGCATGCGAAGTCTACTAATACGTAAAGGAACAGCGCAGTGGACTAAATACGAGCTTATATGAGCTCTCTCAAAAATTAAGGAGGACCTATACCTATGTACCGTACAGTAGTGGGCAGTAAACGCAAACATTTTATTTGCGTTCGCTGGTCGTATTTAGGATGCCACTTTATATTGCATTGCCTGCAAACTTCAATTTTTAATATTTGATATTTTGTGACATTTTCTTAAACCTGTTTGTTAAAATGCAATATTTACCCTAAAACCATTCATAGCACAAGTCTCTCGCGATTCCAAAAGTAATACAAACTCTCAGAATAAAGTTTATTGAGAAATACATAGCTGTCATATTGTGTGCATCAATATTATTGATCCATCAATAACACATTAAGTCTTTTGTCGACAAGAATGAATATCAGCAACAATGAGAGAATTTTGTTGAGAAAAATGACGCAACGATACTAATTTGACGTGCGCTAGGCTCGGTCGGTAAGCTCGCCGCTATCGTGGTATCGTCCTCATCGGAAATGTCAAGGCTGTCATTGTCTCAGAGGCGGTCACATGATTGCAAGTCGCTTGGCTAATATTTATGTTGTTCCGATTACTGGGTAAAGCCAGCCGCCGCATTCCGATAGAGGCGGTTTATATGCTAACACGTAAGATAAATACACATCCTTGTTTGTAGCTAGCTAAATTTTAATGTAAGTATTTTATTAGTTAAGTTTATTTGGTCCCCGTAATGAAAGGAATCTGTGCAAGGTTGCTTACATTACTATGATTGCTTAATTTATTAGCAAAGAGATTTAAATATCTACTACTGAAATGTCTCTGTTCTATAGTGTGTATGTTTTCTTTATCAGAGATTTAAATAAATTTAGTTTTTTTTTATCTTTAGGCATTAACACTGAAGAGCCGTGGTAGAACGCGAGTAAACCGGGTTCGACACCCGCCGGCACCAATGAAATTTAATCATCAGCACTTAACAATTTTAAGTGCTGATTTACCACGTACTCGGCGGTGAAGGAAAACATCGTGAGGAAACCTGCATGTCTGAGGAATAAGGAAAAAAAATATTTCGAAGACATGTGAAGTTCGCCAACACGCATTGGGACAGCGCGGCGGACACTTCCTTGCCCTAAAACCCTCTCAGAAATGAGGGGAGGCCTGTGCCCAGCAGCGGGACGTATATAGGCTGTCACTTTACTTTACTTTTATTAACACTGGAACTCATAGCCGATGGATTGACAGCACCCGAAATAAATTATTAGCATTTACCTGGAGTTTGAATGTATTCAACATTCAACCTCCAATATTTTTGTCGTTATAATTCTAAAGACCTTGCTGGTTACTTTCGGAACATTCTTATAAATATTGTATTGAACTTTTAATTACTTAAAGAACACAAAGTACTTACATAATGTATACTAATTTTGTAAAAAAATATTGATTATATGGCAGCAATACTGAAATTTATTACAGAAGAAAAGGGCAAAAGCAAGGAGTGTTACAGATATAGATTACTGTGTACTAGTTACAGATAAAATAGCATGTGCCAAATTGGTACGCATCAATACCTTAGAGTAAACTTACATACCATCACTCGCAAATGATTTCTTATATTTATGCGAACACTACACATTGAAATAATACTAGTTTTTACGGAATTTATCGCGTATATATAACGTTTTAAATACCCGACGTTTCGAGAGTTTTACAGCACCCATGGTCACGGGAAGGACTAAGATGTTCAACGTCCAGATGTCATAGTTAACCGCGGTTACCATAGATTAATATTCTATACCGAAATTACGAATTGCAATTTTAAGCATTAATCAATGACAGTTCTGCACGTTAAACTTAATGAGTTCAACAGTGACACTATTGAGCTCAATACATTAAGAGCTTACTATATTAAGGGTCGATCCTCATTATAATACCGTCCACAGTTCGTTTTCGGTCCGATCTCGGTCTGATAAAATATTATCAAATTAAAAATATGTGTGTGCACTCATATTATCCGTAACCGTAAAATTCCGGTTGAATACCATTCCATTATAATAAACCAGACTGAGATCGGACCGAGAACGAACTGTGAACGGCAAATGAGGATCGGCCCTATAAGGTTAAAGCGTGTCACACACTACGCAGATACGATAAGATATCTGTATATAAGTGCATTTGTTTCAATATCACTCTCTGTGAAATTCAATTAACTAATACACACAGTGCAGATAATTTATATTTTATCGTTAAGTATATGTAAGCAACGACATACATACATAAATTTCGATATAGTATATCGAAAGATAGTGACAATATTATCTACTCATACCTCCATATCTGTGGATATCATCTACAGATAAAAATTTGGCATAGGATTTTACCCGCATATAAATACAGGATGATCGCTGAAAAATGTGTTTAAATTCACGTCGGTCCTTTTTAAGCGTTATATGACGTTGTTTCCAAATTATTCAATTTTTAGTAAATTCTATCGCAACACGTGTATCAAAATCAAAACCTGAATCCTGTTCTGATGAGCTGTCTAGCAAATCTAGAAGCAATATACGCTAAATCATGGTAGGTAGTGCTTTGCTGATAGCTGTTAGTAATACAATTTTGAACATTCAACTCAATAGTATATACTAGGATCAAATGTAAGTTTAACATAAAGACATTAATCCCGTATGGTTGACCCGCCTTTGGAAAATTACAATAAATCTTCCAGTTCGGCATAACTACGAATCTTGCAAAACTAAACCATAAAATGAGTGCCTTTTGCCTGTGACCTCTTACGGTACTGAGACGTAGTTCTTCACAGCTTACAGTAAAAGGAAGTTCCCAGTCACTCAACGAGATAAGAAATACTCAGGGATTTTTTGCGTGATATAATTTCCAACGGGAATATTTGCAGTAGAACAAAAGTTACTAATATAGCCTAAAAGATCAGTACCTACGCAGAATCTCTAACAAGCGACAGATTGATATTATGCAAATACAAATTTCAAATTGAATGGTGTATTCTAACGAACTTAGGTGTATTGAATAGTACTAAAAAGTGTAGAAAATATACCAACACTGATAGTGTTTGGAATAAGAGAATTGTCTGTGTTTCACGAAAGCACGCAATTTCCTCAATTAAGGACATATAAAATTTATAAATGTATGTACATGTACCTATTAAAATAAGATTGGCGCACAGTCAAGCCCACAGCCTCTTAAACTACATATGTGTTAAAAATAAATAAAAATACAAATACGAAAATACAGTGCAGCAAACAAAAGCATTAAAATTTAAAACACAAGTAATACCATAAATATAACGAAGTTCATAATAATTTAATTAAAAAAAAATTACTAGCGCTATCTGTTGAAAACTACGAGAAATGTTTTGTGGTGCAATAATGTATGTGTGTAAAAATATATTGACACTGTAATAGTTTGAAGTAACGCCACTAGATGGCGCTTAATAAAACCTAAAAAATAATTACTGGCCCATGTTATTAATTATAACTAAACAATATCATTTATTTTTGCCTAATAAAGCATAAGCAACAACCATAAAGTAAATATTTTTTTTTAAATCGTTCGTCTTTAAATAAATAAAATAATAATAATCCATGACGTGATCATTGCCCTCGTTGATGTCTAATAAAGGGCAAATAAAAACTTTCTCTATATTATATTATAAAAAGCCAAAAAAATTTAAAGGAAAGTTCAAAATCGAAAAATGGTTTGAAGAAATGCAATTAACAAAACTTATTAGAGTCTGAATTTGAATATAATAGTGTGTTTCCTCTCGTATAGTTTGTTCACCGCATAGTAATAAAAAATTATCAAACAAAGATTGCATAAAAGGTAGTAGTAAGGTGTAAAGGATTATAATAATCGCTAAGAATCTGGTAACTCAAATATCATCATGAAATCTAGGAATTATAATGATCGCTTCTAAGCTGTTTCTAATATGATTTTTTGATATTTTTTCTTAAATCTTATTTTATTTAGTTTTCTACATTTCTATTCTCTTTCTTCCTTGTAATTTTTTCCAGCGATGCTCTCATTTCTCTAACCCGTCCAAACGGTACTCAGCATTTTCTCTGAAAAATAATTGTTCACGAAGGTGATTGCCTCCTAATTTGATGAAAAAAAGAAGTCGCTTAGGGCTAGATCTGATGAGTAAGGCGGATGGTCAAGCAGTTCAAAACGTAATTCGAAAATTTTCGCCATGGCAACCGCTGAGATGTGAGACGGCGCGTGGTTTTGGTGAAAAAGAATTTTCTTTTTCTGCAAATGTGGCCGTTTTTCCGCTGTTTTTGTCTTTAGTTTATCAAGTAATGATGCATAGTACGCTCCTGTAATGATTTTTCCTTTTAGAAGATAATCGATTAAGATAACTCTATGACTATCCCAAAAAACAGTCACCATTACTTTCCGAATTGCAAAGATAGTTTTTCGTTTTTTTGGAGCCGGTTTTATCTTTACAGTCAACTGTTTCAACTGTATTTTAACGTTAGCAACTGCGGCACTCAACGCGCTGAGAAAGCTCTCATGCCTAAATCTTGATTTAATATGTGATAAACACGTTCTTTGGACATTCTCAAAGCCTCTGCTATCCTCTCACTTTAATTTGTCGGTCATTTAGCACCATTTGGGGAACTTTAGCGATGTTATCATCAGTAGTTGCAGTTTTTGGACGAATCGAACGTTCATCGTCTCCCAAGCTCTCACTGCCCCGTTTAAGTTCAATTGCCCGAAATTTCACTGTGGTGAACGATGGTGCAATGTTCCCATACACAGAGTACAACTCATTTTTGATATGCGTAGACATATTACCTTTCAAAAACAAAACACAGCTCGATACTAAATTTTTTCAATTTTCATATAAATTCACTCAAATTATTGTCAAATAACAACTATGGGTCCAAAACGGCTGAAATTTTGGTGAGTAACTGTCAAAAGATGCACAACTACATTCACTAGCTTTTGTTGACGAGTGCTGCAATCTTCACGTTGAGGTCGGAAAATTTTTACTACCCTGGTATATGGACATTTTAAGGAATTACAAGGCTTGAAAGTCTTGAATTAAATTCTTTTTTGACTTGAATTGAACTTGAAAATCTTAGGCTAGCGGCGAACTGGTGATTTTTGTCACCGTGACATTGAAGTTTTTGTCGCTTTTCCAAAGCAAAAACAAAAATGTCACCCAGTTGTTACGTCGTAACATGCACGCATTTCCATTACACGGACTTTAAAGACTTTAATTTATTAATTTCTTTTTTGACTTTAATTGAACTTGAGTCTTAGGCTAGCCGCACACTGGTGATTTTTGTCACCGTGACATTAAAGTTTTTGTGACAAAAATCACCAGTACGTGGCTAGCCTCGGAGCGTTATGAGAAATCATAGAGCAATAGGCTTATAAATAATTCAATTATTCATTCATGTCCTTATCAAAGTCCACTGGCGCAGCATGTTTCTCCCTTAAATTGCCCCGTAGATAGGATATTTGCCACAGTTGCTACTTTTGTCTTTTTTGTGTTTTTTTTTATTTCGAGTTATTATCAAGAAGATACTGATACTCACTGTGATCTCTTGTTTCATTTTCATTTTTCCTATAGGATAGGGTGACGAACGAGCACACAGTGCACCTGATGGTAGTGCTTGTTGTGGCCCATAGACACTTACATGTATCATCAATTACGAATCAAAATGCAGATGCGTTGTCACCCGTGAGGACTAAGATAGAATGCCTCATTTCCAGTAAAAAGGATCGCCAGTTCTTTACACTCACCATACGAAACACAGCAGCATTAAGCTACTGTTTTACGCTGGTGTTCTGTGAGAGCGTGGTACTTCCCCGGTAGAGCCGACCCATTCGTGCTACAACTATATTACTAATATAACTGCAGCATGGCTCTACCACGTATAGAAGAAAGTATTTGATTTCAGTTTACGACACACGAGGGATGATACGGTGTAATTAATTCTATTGCTCCACCACTATACGGCTCATATACTCACACATTAAAAATAATATGAATACAGACTGTAAGCAAGTAAGTTATATTCAATGACACAGTTATACACTAATTTATGATGAGTGTAACCTCTATACATTGCGTACGGCGACAGATCCTGGCACGTGGAGGCTTGCGGACGGAAGTGAGAAGGCGAGAAAGAAAGTACCTGCGCGCAACCGGTCGCTTTAGTGGGACACATGAGTTCAAACCCGGCGGTGTTCGACCGCAATACATAGGAGGAATGGAGCACAGAGTAGTTAATAGTTTGTGCATATACTGTTAAGCAAAATAATTCATCAAAAACATAATAATAAAAACAATGAAAACATAAGTCAAAGTTGTTTTTTATAGGATAAGGTAACGAACTAGCACACAGTATACCTGATGGTAAGTGGTTGCTGCGGCCCATAGACATCTACATCTGTCCTCGATTACAAATCAAAATGCAGATGCGTTGTCACCCGTGAGGACTAAGATGAAATGCCCCGGTTCCAGTAAAAAGGGTCTCCGGTTCTCTATACTCATCATACGAAACAGTAGCTTTAAGCTTCTATTTTACGCTAGTATTCTGTGAAAACGTGGTTCTTCCCCGGTCGAGCCGACCCATTAGTGCTACAACTATAATAAAAGTAGTGGTTAAGTTTTGTAAAAAATAAAACAGTTAAATTCTGAAACACATTCTTCGGTTTTATAAACCGCATCAGTTTGTGATGCATTAGTCTGTGATGTTGAATTTCCTTCCTTCACAACTCCTGATATGCGCAGCAAAAATTAGCTTGAATAAAATACTTTAAATTAATTTAGAGTAAGTACTCAAAAATGAGTAACACCTACTTAAATTAAATAACCGTACAAATGTTCAGCTTTCTTCACGTGACTTTATTAGAATATTCACTACAATTCTGTTGATAATCTTCAGCTGTAGATAGTCCACTCTAATCAGTCGGTATTAAACTTGACTTTCGTATACCTAATTGTTATGGTAAATGGACTTAAACGTTACATCCACGTTACGTTACAAACGTCGTCTATATTAAATCCAGATTTTATAATCCACATGAAAACACTTTAAAGTTAAAGTTACGTATAAGTTTAAGTTTAAGGAAATTTATTATCAAAAAGAACAAACAATGCCACTTACATGAAAATAATAATTACATTTTAGTATACTTATTCCAATAGTCGCCGAACACTCAGTCAGTAGCTTCATAGCCTCAATTTAATGGTGAATAATGTTCAATTATGTATTGTGATAGCTGAGACTTGAAACTACTAAATGAGCTTACATTTTTTATATAACAAGGTATTTTTTTATTATGTGCTCTTTCAAAGGTAGTGCTTTTTTGCGTAGTGTGTTTGTACCTTTCGTAGTACAAGTAAGCTAGGTCGACGAAGACTACGTTTATAAATTTGTGATTTTTTTTACAAAATACAATTTAGTATAGATGGTTTCATCAAGTATTTTCCTAATTATAATGCAAGTATTATATATATGTAGTTGTTGAACGTTCATAAGTTTTGTTTTTTGAAAATTTTAAAAGTTGGTGTAAGATAGGGATAGTGAAAAAGTATTTTTATGATTTTATTTTATATTCATTGAAGTTCCTGTAACTTAGATTTAGCAGCATTGCAGCATTTACTTAAAATACTATAATCAGCCGTTTCATTTATAAACACGCTAACTTTACTGTGTAAAAGGACCATATATATAACAGATCTTTGTACTTTCACCCGGAAAAGATCTATATTAGTCGAAAATCGCGCCTTTTTTAAGTTTTTTAAGTTTAATTTCAAAAATATTATAGATGAGTCGTTGTAGCTTAGGAACTGTAAATAAACAGTTTTGCAAGATTGTATAGTACTTACGCAAGGAATTCAGGTTCTGAATTACAATACTGAAAGAACCATTGTGGAAAAATTCTGAAATATGTAATCACAATTTTTACAATATAGTTTTATTAACACTAAAATTTAGAACAACTTTAATATTATAATTTATTGTATAACTAGCAGGCTCGGTGGACGTTGTTCTGCTCTTTCTGGTTAGAGAATTGGCGATGGGTTTCATTTCCATACATAGACACTTTTTTATAGATTTACTACACGTATAGCTAAATCCTCTTTAGGACAAATAAAACCAACAGCAGCCATAATGACATTAAAATTAAAAAAGGAAAAACGTAACTTTTTTTTACTCTTCCTTATATGTTAATACTGTATGTTAAACATGATCATTTACTGTCTACGTACTAAATTTCATGAAAATCCGTCCAGTAGTTTTTCCGTGAATCGCGAACACACAATTTTTCTACGCATTTATAATATGTATAAATAAAACTAATTTGTGGCCTAAATTATTCGAACCGTTACACTTCGAAGTTACCTCTCTTATTAGCAGAGAGATATGTGAAAATAATATTCACATAACTTAACATGGGAAAGGGTAACTGTAATTTTGTTTTATTGACTTTAGCGCTCTTTATAAAAATAATCGAGTTAAAACTAGTGTCGCTGACTTGAATCTAGTTTCGAGAACTATTTATTTTATTTTATAGAGTAACGGCGACAAACAAGCACAGAGTCCACAGTAGGTGCTGTGGCCCATAAACACTTACTCGTAAATCTATCTTCAATTAAGAAACAAAGTGCATATGCGTCGTCACCCCTGAGGAATAAGATAGACCTTTTACCTTTCCATCTAAGTCCTCAGGGAAAACCATTTCCAGTCTCCGGTTCTCTACACTCACCATACGAAACACAGTAGTATTAAACTGTTATTCTGTGAGAGTGTGATCCGGTCGAGCAGACCCATTCGTGATACAACCATACTGCAGCTATAGCGTAGCTTAACCACGCAAAATATAAGGTATTCAAGTACGTCATTGAATTCGAATATCAGAACTTTCAAAAACAATATCAAAATAAAATAATAAGTCCTAAAATAAAAAAAATTTAAACATAAAATATGCAGTCTTATAAAATTCTTTTTAAAGTACTTGGTTCTTTTTTCGAGTACATTAAATCACTATTCGAGTTTTGTGCATCCGAATACTTTAATTCAAAAGCACGAGTAGAATACAGAAAACTCGAGTCAATCCGACTCAGTACATTACTAATTCCATCTTGGTCTAACATCGAATCGTATGTTACCATAGGCCATGGC
The DNA here is from genome assembly GCA_036936625.1 of Parnassius smintheus behrii. Classification (NCBI taxonomy): domain Eukaryota; kingdom Metazoa; phylum Arthropoda; class Insecta; order Lepidoptera; family Papilionidae; genus Parnassius; species Parnassius smintheus. Next base: position 36,737 of record JAUPFT010000109.1, read on the forward strand.
GTCCACTATCTTCAGCTGGAAACCATATAAGTATAAAACTGGCAATAACCGGGGGTGACGCATAAACACTAAAAACAAGGTACTCTCTAAAACTATAAATTCTCAACTTTCCTTGTTTCAAGTTATATAACGCTCGAGTTGTGAAAAAGTATGGCATCAGCGAAATTCAATTAACAAAAAAGAAAGTGAGAATCGAACTAACGAACTGACGACATTAGCAAGCCGAATGTTTTTAAGCGAAAACAACCCAAAATAAGGCTCATGTAATATTCGGTTCTGGTTGTTTAAAATACATCCTGATCATTGTTAGTTATGACTTCGCATACTACGCTACTACTATTGCATTTATTATTTCGTTTTACGATTAGAATTTGTTAATACCTATCGCGTTGTTTCTAAGTCGGAACCTATAATCATAAATAACACTAATTTCATAGAGTCCATGCTTATAAATATAGCAATATCGCAGAAAAAACAATACTCAAAAATGAAAACTGATTTTGAAAAAAAGAACAACATGTCTTAATAATATGAATCTGAATTTAGAATTTCAAGACAAACCATAGCTTTAACTACTACTAAGGCTATTATAATTCAAAATGGTTGGTTCAACAAAAAGTAAATTTGATTGATATAGACTTAATATTTTAGTTATTATAATGTCCTTTAGAACAAATTTTGGTTACGGCAGCCAGTACCTTCATAGACTAACCATCTGCTGAGGAGAACATTATAGTGCTTGAGTGCGCGGAAGCACAGGTGTACGCTCCATTTTCTAGTACGATGAGACGACAATCCGATATGAGCGGAGGGAGATCAGGCGCAAGACCAACGGCTTTAAGTACTTTCTAAAGAATAGGGGTGAAACACTGTCCATGTTACCGGGTTGCTTAGAATTACTTAACAGAAAATCTCAATTACCGATTTTGGCCCGATCCGATTCGAATCTGGATGGAGTTGTTATAACGACTGTACCAGATAACATTTAAAATAATATATTGTATATTATGACATATATTGTCGTAATATACATAGTCTAAGTTTATTTTTAAATTCAAATTAAATTTACAATTAGATAAGCGTGACTGCTGAATTATAAAAAGTTATTTGCAAGTAAGCACACGTTGGTGTCTTTTTTGGAAAACAAAGATAAATATTAACTATCACTAACACTATGGTACGCTGACGTAGTACGTCTGTGTGTGTTAGAGACTTGTTCGAGCGAGAGAAAGTCCTCGAGGTCCATTCACAAGCCGCATACAAATATTTGTGGCCGCCTACAATACCGAAAACGGGTTTAGACCTTTCTCGTTTTAGAAGCTATGTCGCGATATCAACCTGTATGAGTACGCTAGATATTAGTTATTTCATGTTTTTCATTTCGCTATTTTCAGCTCAACAATATGGAGGACCTGACTTATTTTGAAGCGTTTCAAAATCGTTCCTGTTCATTTTCGATCAACGATATCGATATTTATTAAGATATGGATAGAGATATTATTTGTACTCAATAATTCTTACAATCAATAGTTTGTTAGTATACATATATAGATGTCCTTGTTACTACATTTTTTGTCAAAACAGTAAAACTATTAACTATTTATTTATAATATAAAAATTACAAGAATTCTAGGTTTAAAAATATATTTACGATTTTTTATATTTGTGAAAAGAAATAAATAAATACATGAAAAGACAATAAAAAAATCTTTAACACAAAACAAAGGGATTTATAAAATTGTTAATATATGAGGAATATACAAGGCGTGGAGCGGAGGTGAGGTGCTTGTGTCCTTTAAGAAATTGATAGAATCATATTTAACAACTACTAGACCGATATGCCTTCTGAGCCGTGTCTACGTGCTATTAGTCATTAAGAATCATATCACATGCAAACTCGACGACTTTCAGCCTCCTGAAAAAGCTAGCTTCCGAAAAGGTTTTTTGTTTTATATACAGAAGACCGAATGGTATAATCTACCGCTATGTCTATGTGCGCTGCTAGATTCGGCAGTACCAGGTTGACAGTCAGCATAGTGAAGTGCTGAAGTATTTGTATAATAAGGCTTTACGATGAGGTGAAAGACAAGGTACATTCATATATTATAAGTAGGTTATATCCTCAAAATTCTTTACCACTGTATTGGAAGACGTTTTCAGGTCGCTGGACTGGAAATAATACTTTATTAATATCAATACATCACTCACCTTGGATTCGATGGTGTTATAAACATTACGTTAGAAGAGACCTCCAGAGATGGAGGTCCTTTGTACAACTTTAACCACCACTTTTGTGTTATTCATAATAGAGATTTAAAGATGTAATATAGACAAGAGAAAAATCACAGACAAAGCTAAATATGGAAGGTTTTTTGTAAAACTTAGGCCAATTTAATTACATAAATAAAAATAATAATTACCTACGTATATTCTCGAAAATAATAGGGTCTTCACCTATGAAATCACCATTCCGTAGTACTGGCCATTTCAAATCTAAATAATTTTTGTTTGACTAAGAATTCTGTTTTCAAATTAAATTTGTTTTAAAAACATGGAATTCTTTTTTATAAATTAAACATCATTATGATTCATGATTATTGATTAGCGTTATGGTTTCATCGCATTAAAATACCTTTTTCTTCATCATGGATACATCAAAAATTCAAGTAATTATGGAATATGAGTACCGTCGGGCCAGCAACGCAGCACAAGCACAAGCTACACGCAAAATCAACGAAGATTGTGGAGCGAATATTACTAATAAACGTACCACCTACCACCTATTGGTATGATGACTTCCGATCTCGAAATTTCAACCTGAAAAATAAACCCCGTGGACGTCCCAAAACTTAGGTCGAAAATGACGAATTAAAGGCGACTATAGAGGCTGATGATACTCAATATAGGGCGGAATTAGCAGCAGCTTTTGACCTTAGAATCGAATAAACATTGGCCCATTTGCGTCAAATAGGCAAGGTAATAAAGCTTGACAAATGGGTGCCCCACGAACTCAATAATAGCCAGCGCGACAGCAGACACACATACGAAGGAATTTTGAACCGAATTGTTACCTGCGACGTAAAGTGGATTCTGTTTGACAATCGCAAGCGCTCGGCAGGTTGTTGGATTGGTTCAGCACCTAATAAATGTTCTTAAAGAAAATGTACCCTTAGAAGCATGATGGTCACTGCTTAGTGGTCTAGCGCCTGTGTGATTCATCACAGTTTCTTACCAAAAGAGATGAGCATTACTGCAGATGTCTAGCTTTCTTCAATCGCTCGTCCCACAACAGCTTCTGCACTATAACGCGCGACCTCATACTGCACAACGACGAGCACTTAACCCTATAAGTGCTCGTAGAACAGGCGGTCTCCAAGTTACAAGAGCTGGGGTTGGAAGCTCTCCGTATTCTGCCGTACTCACCAGACCTTGTGCCTACAGAATTCCACTTTTTCCAGAATTTGGATAACTCTTTTGTGGGAATGAAATTAAACACCCGAGAGGCAGTACAAAATGCCTTTGAAGAATTTATCGCCTCCCGTCTAGCTGATTCCTTCAAGAAGGGCATCAATAAACTGCAACGGCACTGGCAAAGATGCATACCATATAAAGATGCATGCAAGATTACATTGATCAATAGAAATAAATTTTACGTCAAATTATTTCATAAAAAACGACAATTTCGTAGGTAAAGACTTAATACATAATAACTGCCGTAAGGCAGCCTAACACCCCATACCCCACCACCCCATATCAACCCTTTGGGTATCGCAAAGTGCGAAAGAGTAAGACTGAAAAAGGAGATGTACAAAAGCGTCTTCCTAGTAACAATTCAAAATAATAAAAAAAATATGGTTGCCAAGCATGCACAAATGAAACTACATATGGTGGAGGATTATGTTCGGGAGTGGACTTTTGATTAGCTGTAATTAATTAATTTAGCGTGTAATTATTGTTCGTTTATTTAAAAAAAATATATATTCGCGTAGTAGCGGCGCTAGAAAACAACCATAATGAAATAGTAGAAAAAATCATGTACTTTTCATATACGTTTTATATGCTACCACTATATTATGTTTGTGGAGGATGTTCGAGGGAAGGACACGCTCTAACAAAATACCAACGTAAAAATAACAACTTAATGTTGCTGTGTTTCGTATGGTGAGTGTAATGAACCGAGGACCCTTTTTACTGGAAATGAGGCGTTGTATCTTAGTCCTCAGGAGTGACTATGCATCTACATTTTGATTCTTAACTGAGGATATGTTGGTTGTGATGTGTAGTGGATACTGTGGCCAGTAAACGATATCCATCAGGTGAGCTGTCTGCCTCCTCGTCACCATTTTTCTAAAAAAAATGCAGCGAAAATTTTTTCGCGTTAAGCTTAGGTACATTTCACAATTTAATACTACTGCCTATTTTTAAAAACCAATGTCAGACAAACTTAATACATCTATTTCATTAGGTTATCAAATCTATATTATTGAAAACATATTTTTTTTTCATTTACTTTAGCCTGTTGTAAAAGAAAATTGTGACCACGTAGTAACTAAATACACGAATAAAATTATGATATTGAAAAAATGTTGGCTCCGGCTTGCATACAAACCTAGAAACCACCGGCGCGGTAGCTAGAACCTCTGACAACTATGCTGTAAAGTAAAAAGTAAAGTTACAGCCTATATACGTCCCACTGCTGGGCTCAGGCCTCCCCTCATTTCTGAGAGGGTTTAGGGCAAGGAAGTGTCCGCCGCGCTGCCCAAATGCGTGTTGACAAACTTCACATGTCTTCGAAATATTTTTTTTTCTTATTCCTCAGACATGCAGGTTTCCTCACGATGTTTTCCTTCACCGCCGAGCACGTGGTAAATCAGCACTTAAAATTGCAATTAACAATTGTATTGGTGCCGGCGGGGATCGAACCTGGGTTATTCGCGTTCTGTATATTTACAGCGACATAGTTGTCGCTGAGCGGTTGTTAATTCATTAAGACAATTTTTTTTACAGAATAAAGGTTACAATCGAGCATATAACCCACCTGATTGTAAGTGGATGCTGTGGCCCAAAGACATCAAAATCTATCATCGAATAGGAATTAATATGCAGATGCGTTAAGTCACCCCTGAGGACTAAGATGGAATGACCCGTATCCATTAAAACATAATAAAGATATTAATAGTTACTTTGCAACCATCCGCTCAATAAAATAAAATTATGTGTCTTACCTAGTTTGAAGAGCACATTCCGCCCTCCCTCAATTGCGTGCACTAATCTCTGCACCACTACTCCCAACACCACTGTTTTAGGAAAGACACACCATCGATGATAATACGACACTTGTTTCGCCTCTACACGAGGCATCTTTAGGTGATGTAGACTTTAGGGCGCCTGACCGCTAAGTGATGGTTGCAAAGTATCTTTATTATCATGGATTTCCGTAAAGTAACGCCTGATTGTATTAATTATCAGTAAAAACAGTCTCTGGTTCTCTACACTTGCCATACGAAACACTACAGCTGCTGTTTTATGCTGGTAATCTGTGAGAGCGTGGCCATTCCTGGTCGAGCCGACCCATTCGTGCTACAGTCATAATATAGCTGCAACATGACTACCATATATGCATATAATGTTACTACACAAAAACTATAAAACGAATTTATCGTACTATGAAGAAATTTAAACAAAGGTGTTTACTTATTTTGTAATTTTAGTAAAAGTAATATTTTTGACATTAAGTAATAATATACGGTTGCGCTGTAACCATAAACCGTTTTATAAAAAATATTCACACTGAGAAAGTTTAAGATTTCTGATAAGGATTTGCGTTTTATCACTGCGTTGTAGTTAATATTTCTGTAAACTCTGTCGTAATGCCTTCGTAACCTACACTTTCGAAACACGCAAATTTGTCTTTTCATTTGATAGACTTTTGTTCTATGTTACGTTATCAATTGCAGTTTAACACTTATTTGCATACTTAACCTTAAGTGAAAGTTTGGGGCTGTTCGTTCCATACTAATGTGTTAAATATTTTAAAATTCAGTTCCAACTGTGTTGTGCTCATACATTTCTCCAATATAACATTTAATCGGCAAATATATTGAATAAATTAGTCAATCGGACATAAACAACCCCTCTTCAATAATCATAGATCAATACCCCACAGATCGCAGATTAACTTAGTTGACAATGTGTATTTTTGTTACAGAACAATCATTTTTGATTTTTCTAAATTTAGAGCAATTAGTGGAAATAAACATATGAGTATTTACCTGCTATGTAACGTCGAAATTATATTTTATATAAACATATTTTAAGATGTTGGATTTAATGTTATTACTTGAATTTATAAGGTGTTATATTTAAATAAAGTATAATAATTATTTTAATTATTTGAATATTATATCCCACAATATCCCACAATTATCACACACAACGCCATCTAGTCCCAAGCTAAGCAGAGCTTGTGTTATGGGTACTAGACAACTGATAAACATACTTATATATTTCTAAATACATAAATATTATAGATAAATTACACCCATTAACACACATAACCCATTAACAAACATAAATTATTATAGATAAATAACTTTATCATATTATTAAAAAAAAACTCCCCTTAAATATGTCGTATCTGCGTCGTCGGTGATCTTAGTCTAACGTGGCTACCATCACTACTTTCCTTCCATGCGTGAGTGACGTAATTCTATAAAAGAGAGTGCAATGAAGACGCCGCCGCTATACCGTTTCCGTTCGTCAGGCTCGACCATAGCGTCCCGACCAGCGACATAGAAAGACGCGAGCGGAACCTCTTCCGCTGGAGCCCACAAGGACTCAACAGTGAAAAGTCAAAAGGTGAAGTGCCCTGCAAGGACATTTAGTGTTCGTGTCGTGATGGTGATAGTGTTGTGATAACGTGATAGCAACAGTGTCCGTGTGATAGTGGCACGTCAGATGTGGCACTGTAGCGATCGCGGTCATATTGTTGGTGATAATTAAAGCCTTGTGTTTGTTTCAGATACGAGATGAGGTCGTTGTTTTTGTTAGCGGCGGTATGCTGCTTAGTGTTGTCAGCATGGGCGAATCCCATTGCGAGGCTTGAGGATGACAAGGAAGTAGGCAGGCAATCGGCAGCTGCACCCGCACCAGCTCCAGTAGCTTCTGCTGAAGATGAGGATGATGATGACGACGACGACGACGATGACGATGGGCTTGATGCGTTAGGAGGTAACACATTTCTTATTCTTATATTTCTAAACATTATGTTTGTTATAATATAATAAAACAGTATTTTTATGAAAATAACTGGAACTAATATGTTAATATTACACATAAAAATAAACGAAAAACATGAGTGTAAATCGATATCAAAGTGTACATATTTGTTAAAGCTATTTACCGTTAAATGGTATCGCCGTAACGGTAGATTATTACATCTTTGAAATTTATATAAGCATATAAGCTATCGAGTAGCTTATTACGGAATTCCATAGTTGTTGAAAGCGACAAATGTAACTTGTGTGAAAAATGCATTCCAATTTAATAACCTAACGTTTAATTTCGCCGAACAATTCTTTAATTAAAAACAAACTTTAACAATTCAATGTTTGATGGGATATTTTAATATATATTATTTAATTCTTTTAAAATATACCAATAGTTATTAAATTCAATGTATATGTTACAAAGGAAATCAAATCTTTAGTGAAATTCGCATAATAAATGACGATGAGATTAATAAGTTATAGAACGTAGAATTGAAAGAAAATACCTATTAAATGTTTCGAAATCAATAGACCATAATATTTTTTTATAGGATAGGGTGAGAAACGAGCACACAGTCCACCTGATGGTAAGTGGTTGCTGTGGCCCATAGATCATAGACATCTATCCTCGATCGATTCAATCGATTACGTATCAAAATGCAGATGCGTTGTCACCCGTGAGGACTAAGATGGAATGCCTCGTTTCCAGTAAAAAGGGTATCCGGTTCTCTACACTCACCATACGAAATACAGCAGCATTAAGCTACTATTTCACGCTGGTATTTTGTGAGAGCGTGGTCCTTCCCCGGTCGAGCCGACCCATTCGTGCTACAACTATACTACTAATATAACTGCAGCATGGCTTTACCACGTATAACATTTCTATAATATGTTAAATATATGATGTTATCTTAAAAGTATTACATTCCATCTATAAAATGTGTAACAATCAGAACGTAGCGGGTCCAGTGCAGTATGTAAACCAAAAAGCGTGACATGTGTTCTCATTTTATAATTAATTCAAACAGAAAGACTCAATCAGAGAATATGACGCTCTTCGACTTTCTATCTTAAAAAAGCTTTGTACAGGATGCCTCGCTCGGGCAACATTTATGATTAATCGCTTGTTACGAGGCAGTTCAGTTGTTTACTGTAAAATTATTAAAATTGAGTCACGTTTTATTGGTTTACATTTAACACAAGTATTTGCTTATATTAAATTGGTTGGTAGAAGTATTAAACTAATTTTAGTTATTTATAACTGTAGTATATCTTTTTATTTATTTAATTTATATAGAAAAAAGGTGATAAACAAGTACACAGTCCACCTGACTGTAGGTGCATGGTGTGGCCCACAGACGTTTACATTTATTCGCGATTAAGAATCAAAATGCAGATGCGTTGTCACCCTGAGGATCCTTGATGGAATGTCTCATTTCCAGTAAAAGGAGTCTCCGGTTCTCTAAACTCATCATACGAAGCACTGCAGCTTTAAGCTGCTATTTTACGCTGGTGTTTTGTGAGAGCGTTTGTGATACAACTAATATAGCTGCAGCGTGGCTGTACCAATACTACAATTTAATATTTTTTTTTTTTATCAAAGTTTATTTACAACTTCTTAATCTACAGATGACGATGATGATGACGACGATGAAGACGATGATGATGAAGAAGCGGATGATGATGAAGATGATGATTACCTGGAAAGATTCTTTGATGATATTTTAGGAGGAGGTGAGTCATTTTATTTTAATAAATAAACCAATTTTACAGCTCGTAGAGTTAGATTATTAACAGAATTGTTTTTAATATAAAACCATTTACAGAGGATGAGGACGACGACGACGATGTACCTTCAGCTGTTCAGCCTGTTGCGGCTCCAGCTGACGTAGTGGCTGCCGCACCTGCTGTTCCCGCCGCTTCTGCAGAAGAAGTGTCTACGATTGCCGAAGATGCAGAATCAGTAGAGGGAGAAACTGTAGCGGATGCTGAGGAACCTGAAGCTGGACAAAAAGAACCCGCCAGTGCTGAAGTCGAAAGCGCAGCTTCTAGCGCCGAAGTTGCGGCCCCTGCTGATACTGACGCTGAAGAAGATGATGAGGAAGAGGACGATATAACTGACGCACTAGACCCTGAGGATGATGACGACGACGATGATGATGATGAGGAAGAAGATGACGAAGATGAGGAAGACGATATCTCCGACGCTCTTGGCAGAAAAATCTCTTCTAAGCACTCACGTGAGTCCAAAAAGTTGAAAGCGCAATTTGCTGCACACACGAAAAAGAGTGGGAAAAAAGTCAACCACGTCGGTAAAGTAAAGAAAACTAAGGCAACATCGAATGTAGTCGTTGCAGAACACAAAAAATTCAGATAGTGAATTAAGCAGTACCGAAATTTCGGACAAGTCATGCCCTCTCAACCATCTGAGAGTTCCCCACGGTCCCCTCCCCTAGATTTAGTTATTTATTGACTATTTATTTATTCTATTTTTAATTTAATTTATTAAGTGAGCGTGCTTGATGTATGACAGTGTAAGTATGATGCATAGAGAGTCAAAGTTAAATTAATGTCTAGATTATGTCACATTGACTTCGTGGCAATTTATATAAAATAAATCTGTTTGTTCTAATTCTTGTGTCAAATTTTTTAACTCACCTTTTAACTTCACTTGTGCGTTTGAACGAAATTAGAATACTACTTTTTGTGATCTATCGGTCAGAATTCTAGGTGACTGATTAATGTTGTCAGTAAAAAGTGACATTATCTAGTAATTAATTTAATTTTCGAATACAATGTTTGTAAGAATATAATAAAGGTATACTAGTCAAAAGTAATATGTATACATATCTTATCCTTATTATATGTATTTAATGACAAGACAATGTTTTATCAATACGTAACAAACATCTACTTATTTAAATAAGTATATATTATTATAGAACTTTCCCATATAAATAGTTTATGTAACTAGCTTTTTGACCGATATATCTAAGTATTTAGTCTAACGCACATCACAATAATAAACCCCATTCCTTGTATCCTTGATATCCTGGTGTCTATTAAGGACAATGAAATAGCGTTAATTGAAGTAACCAACGATAAAGGGTTGTCTGGAAATTCATTGTGGATATTTCATGTGTATATAGTGCAGTAGTGAAATAGCGAGTAAGAACAAGTTTCATGTAAATGTATGTTAAGGGGTCGGCATTGGACATCACGTCCAACGACCGCTTACTTTCTCATCCGGAGTTAGGTCGATGACCCCAACCGATTTCGTATACAGCCTTGACACTTTCTTTAACCTTGGGCCCTCTATAACCAGGAACGACCTTGACAGACTAGAAAGCTATATATCAATATAAATCATTGAATGAAATATTCAGATAACATTTAATTTACTCTCACTTTATGACGAATCTATTGCAAAATTTTCGTGTTGCGCGCCCGGCTCAGTGAAAACGAGATAATGAAATGCAAAAAGAGAAATTTTAAATATTGACCGTCGTGAAATTCTGGGCGAGCCGTGAAGAGTCAAATTTGACCTAAATGAAACTAGTTTGATATCGGTAACGCCTTAAGTGGCTTGATCAAGTGCGACTTACAGCAGATTTCACGGAAAAGAAAACAAATTACCTTGAAATAGATATAGTAACGTGCTCCAATAATTTTAAGCAGTGTCGTACTCACAGCATATTGCGTAACACATTAAAAAGTTACAGAAAGGCCATAATAGCATTTACCATAAAATTCGCAACTTTTTAATAAATTTTATTGATAATTCCGCGGTAGTAAACAGGTTTATCGAAGCTAGCTGTTCCATAATAAGATTTCTTGTGTATGCTCAACTCGGCATGCGATTTCTTTTACGTGTGAAAAATAGAAAATCCATCGTTGAGTGGTCCTACTAATTGTAGTCCGCTATTAGAATTCAACCGGGGCTCGGGGAGACTAAAACAGTTACTTGTTCGCGTGCCTTCCCAACGTGCTTTGAATCATGGATGTGATGTATGAATTAGCTGTCAGCTGAATTCCTAATGATCGACGGATCGATTGCATTCTATCACGACATTAATTGTGAATGTAAAAGTTAGTTGAATCGGAATAAGTTTCAACGAGAAATTGAATTATAATGTGCTTTCTCCTACTGTGTTTACTTTGACTAAATGGTATCACTTATTTAAAAATCACAAAGCGATTTAAAATCAAGAGAATGATTCAATTTTAATACATAAATAACAATTATTTTTGATATATCTTACGCAAGTCTTATAATATTGTCAATTTTACAGTTTTTTTACATTAATTAAAATAAATTTTTAGAGTTCGCAAGTGAATAAGGACATTAGCAAAGTTTTCTCCATTCACAATTAAGGCTTGAAATAATACAAAATTAATTCCAAATAAAAACAAAACCGTCATCATAATAGGATTTATCTTTTATTATTTATCTGCGGACAATGGAGACGATACATTTCGATACGCATAATGTCTTTAAAGATATTCGTAGATCTAATTATTGTTAAAAATAATGACTTTAAAAGGCCGTATAGATTTTATTGAGATTATTTAATTCGTAGTGTTTTGACAACGCGTTAAAGGCTAGAGGACACACTGTACCTAGATTCAGGTATGGAATGATGGAATGAGTTGGGCCCACTCTATTTATTAACATCAGACATACAGTGTATTCAATAGGTATTCTAAAAGAGAAATGTCAGATGACGAGGATGGGAGGCACTAGCTTTCGCATGGAGCTATTCTTTTTGTCCTTAAGAATACGTGATACAAGATAGAGTTAGACTAGTATATATACTGAATGATTTTTTTACCGTATGGAAAAAAATAGGGTCTAACAGGTGAAAGCCTATGGCACTGATATTTAACAATTTTTTTTTGCTTTTACATTAACATATTATGAAATTGAACTATCAATAAATACCACTAATTTGAAAAAACTTTTGGTAAAAAATTGATCTAAATGAGTAACTCAATTAAAAACTATCGAAATTAAAATAATATGCACCCAATTAGTAGTATTTATTGATAGATCTATTTCATAATATGTTCATGTAAAAAATATTGTAAAAATTGTAATATATCATTGCCATTAGCTTCTATTCCTTTCACCGGTTACACCCTATTTTATTCCAGAAGATAAAAAATCACCCAGTATATGTCATAGTAACTAGAATTTTAAACATAGAATTTCATTGCAATTTACATTCAAGAAAAGAACCAAAGAGCTCAGGGGCTAGCCCTAGCTGTAAATTTTTCATTATTTAATCTGCCAGGTTCGATTTTAGCGGCACCAATTAAATTGTTAATTGCAATTTTAAGTGCTGATTTACAACGTGCTCGGCTGTAAAAAGTGTCGTAAGAACACCTGCATGTCCGAAGAATTAAAGAAATATGTGATGTGATGAATACACCGAACAAGACATGTGATGTGCTAACACGCAATAGGGCAGCGGGGCGGATACGTAGTCCTTTCTCTAATTCTCCAAAAATGAGGAGACTATACCCAGCAGTGGGATGTATATCGGCTTTAGTTTTACACTAAACTTACTGTTCGCTTTGAATGTACTCAAGTTTAGATACAAGAGTTCCGTATTTTAAAGAGAAACACGGAACCTTTATAGGATAACTTTGTTCTCCATACGTCCGTCTGTCCTGACAAGACCCTATTCTCAGGAACGGCATATCGGGTTAGAATTATAATCAAAGGCCTACGGATCCTTGGATAGAAAAATATCAAGCTTCTATGTATATGAAGTCAAAAGACATGACCATATAAGTATTTTGAAAACTAACTCATCAAAATCTATAGGGAACTTCTCGTTGATTTAAAATTACAAAATTTCGTAAAAAGTAAATTGTCATAGCCAACATAAGGTACTATAACACATTCAGTTGTGCAGGAAATATTTGTAATCAAGAGTTCAAGTCATAAGTGAAGTTTACAATTTCTAATGTACCACAATGTATATTAAGAGTAACATTAACATCATAATTCTGTCTTAATTGATGCAGGTACTCGTGTAGTAGGTGATTTTGTATTTAGGTAATGCTTATGAGATAAGTCCAGAGGTAAACTTCCGAGAATTTATAATTTGCATTTCTAAATAAATATTCTTTTCGACTGGAGTTCGAAACCTGGATACCCGAGGCGGTAAGTAGGTATTCGTTATACCAATAAGTCTAACGTGTACAGTTCTATGACATGTTGATGTCGCCACCAACGTGTAGGTACTCTTTCATTATATGACAATCAGCAATATCTCTCAACGATAAAGCTTTAGCTTAATATGTTAATAATTATACATTATATTACGTTTAGTATTGAAATGAATAATTACCGACAGATATCTCAACTTTAGTCATATTTGTATATTTCTCCAGGATCTAATGTTTACCTCGTCCAAGCGGGGTAAAGAACATTAACATGTATACCGTGGTGTATACCGACACGTTCTAAAAACTTGTTTAGGATTCTCAAGTTTAACAAAGTTACTTTTAACTTTTTAAATATTTTGTTAAATACGTTGTATCACAGGAGCGCTGAAAGAAGAACCCGCTAAGAAGCCAGTAGTGCCCGCCATTTACATAGTTAAATACAATCGATTCGTTGATAACATCCTTGAAAAGATGAACGAAATTCTTAGGCGTTCCTACGATCCTGTTAATGTTAAACTTCAACCAATCGACGCTAAAAAGAAAAATTCAAAGCCTAAGAAGGACAAGACAAAAACAAAATCAAAAAAGTAAGTTACGCTTTTAATTTATTTTTCATTTTAGCGATTTAATATTCATGTAAAATTAGCAGAATATTAATTTAGTGTAGTAAAGAACTACGAAGATAATGAATGAGTAGAAAATCTATCAAAACTTTTGTTGATGTACTACCAAAGCAAAAAAATATAAAAATATGTTAACAATCACAAATTGTTTTGAATTTGGTTGTTCTGTTTCAAAGAAATATGTTAAAACAGTTACAAATATTTATTTTTAATAGAAAAAGAGTGATAAATGAACGCACAGTCCACCTTATGGTAAGTGGATGCTGTGGAAGATGTAAATACATCTATCCTTAATTAAGAATAAAAATACAGATGTGTTATTAGTCCTGAGGACTAAGATGGATATACATCATCTAGATGTACGTAAAATATCGAAATTTTAGTTAATGGGCTTGTTATTTTTTAGGAAAAGTAGTTCCAAGAAAAAGCAAAACACTCGCACCGGAAGTTCCGCAAAGACCACGAGCAACAAAACGATAGAAGGTTTGACGAATAGTAATGAAATACGTGATATTCTTTTGGTAGATCAAAAAATTATGGAGGTTACTAAGGAATCACCACATAATACTGAAACAAGGGCGTTAAAAGAGAAATCCGGAACTGAAACTGCAAAAGCTAAGCCTACCACCACTAGACCGAAACCTCCTACAAATGCAACTAAACCAAAGCCAAAACCACCAGTAAAGACTACAACAAAAAAACCTGTTGATAAAAATAAGACTAAAAATGGTGAAAAAAGCAAACCAAGAGCTAAAGGAACTTTATATGGCTTATCTTCATTGAGGCGAACTGGAGACGTAGCTGTTAGTATTTTGTCGGATCACACAACTGTAAAAAGTAACTTTGCTGTTGGACCTCTCATATTAAGGGTTGAGAAAGAGGTAGGTTTAAATTTCATATAAATTAAACAAACCTTTCCTGGTTAATAAAATGACACCACAAAGTATGATGAAATATATATGAGAAGAAATGATGTAATATATATAAATTTTTAGGTGGGTCGTGGAGGTAAAAAGGAAATTAAATCTGCTACTGCAACTACCGCTGAAATGTCCGGAAAAATAACTTTACGTGTAAATAACCAAGGTGTTGCCACATTACACGCAATTAAAGTTTTGCAGCCCAAACAGGTGGGAAATTTAAAACATTGTTAATATGTAATATTTCCGTGATCGTCAGCAAAAACTTTATATTGAAATTTGATTTAGCTTTAAATACGAATATAGGCTTTTTATCATTTTACATACTATTCTCTTAAAAAAACTTAACGTCAGTTAACTGCAGTCGAAATAAAAAAAGTCAAATGTTAAGCCTCTGCTCAAAAAATAAAAAGCGGCCATGCTGAACATGTCAATAAGTAGCCAATCACAGTCACTTCCATACAGGATTTATTTTTCTACGCGCATAGGGATAACAAATTTTATTTCTTTTTTTCCATTGATCTACTACATGATGACGCAAAGATATAACTCCTTTTAAATTGATACGCGATTGAATAAATAAATGAATAATTCAATTCTCAATAATCTCGAGAAAAGTTGGAAATTAAGTACTGATTGAGGCGCGGTTTAAACGTAAGAGTCAAATCTGAGGCAGAGAAAAACGTAAAATTACACGAAAAATTTAGTGCCGTCCAGCTTTTCTCCACTTGCTTCAGACAATGACATTGTCTTTAACATTGAAAACAACCTCGATAAATCCACTGCTGAATATAGGCATTTTCAAGGTACAACATCAAGAAAGATTTGCCCAAATTAATCTAGCGATAGCAATCCTGCATCCTGTTCTGTGGGATCGGATTAGAGTACTTTTCAATGGATATAGTGCTATTTATAGGCCGCTAATATGCTGGATATGATAAATTAAAGAAAACCGATTTAAATTATTAGGCCATGTTATATTTTTTTTAGACTGAAGGAATAAAGAATGCACCTGTAACTGCACATTATACACTTGGACATTATAATCTTGTACTGCGCAGATAGCCTACGTCAGGACTAGTCGTCGTGACTTAAATTGGATCTTGGGGACGTTATTACTAATATATTATTTTATAACTTTAACAGGTTCGAGTTGACAGCAACCACGAACGTACGAGAGAATTAGTGTGGAAACGAAGTGCAAGAATAGCCCATGTCGTATCAGAGAAATTAATGTCGGCTTCCAAACCAATGTTCCTTCAGCAAGCTTAAATGTATGATTGAAACTACAGTACTCTCTCGCTAATCCGCCACCATGAAATCATCATGATCATCAATCCGTACAGGAACAACAAATTTGTACCTTTTTATAGAAGGAATGTTATAGATATTTTAAATATGAAGGCACGCTTAATTTTGTGTCTTGCAATACGATTGTAAACTAGTTCGATGATTATAATTTAATGCCTAGCGTAAGTTGGGGATTGGTTGATTTATTTAATCACGCATACATGTTAAAATACAAAATAATACGCTTGGGTTGTTTTGAACTGGTTTATATTCAAACCACTGGCTGAAATATAGATTGAAAAACAGGTATGAATAATTCTACTAGATTGCGAATCGTGTTGATTTTATCAAGTTAATAAAAAAATAAGACCGTTTAATTTTTGCATTAAACCTCTTAAAACAATTCGATTTACGAATTATGAGTATTTATAGTAAAGGTTTATTTATTTAAAATCACGTACTTTTAAGGTATTATAAATTTTATGATACTCATAGTTTAATGAAATCAGAAATTGCATTTATTACTGTAATTTAAATGGTGCTAAGAAATAGACTAAGTAAGTATGTAGTAACTATATTTTATCATTTAACATTGTTTTGATAATATTTGTATTTATTTTAGATGAAATAAATTATTTAGATAACTAGCTTTTTTATTTCTCCCAATTTTAAATAGAACATTCCCGCCTAATAGCGCCACCATGAAGTACATAATTGAACAACTTCTAAAGGACATTGAGTACCGGTATTCCGGGAGCTTGCAGAAACTACTCTGTTATTCCATCCTTACCCGGGCCTTGCCATTTCGTTTTTAATACGAGCGTTGACGTTGCAATTTCGTCGCATGCATTTGGAGTCCTATCAATTCAGTTGTCTGTACGACATTGTTTCTGTAGAAGACTGCACTTTTATTTTATTTGGCTCTAGCGGCTTCAATCCCACGCCACGCCACTGATGACATTTGCCTGGAATTTCCTATATCATACATTTGGAGTTCGGCCAGTTCAGTTACCTGCACACTGTCGTATCTGTTGAAGATTGCAGTTTTATTATATTAGGTTCTAGCGGTTCCAGGCGACAGAAACCCACGCCACGCCATTGATGACATTTGACTGGAATTCCCCATATCATACATTTGCAGTTAAGCCAGTTCAGTTATCTGCACACTGTCGTATCTGTTGAAGATTGTAGATTTATTATATTAGGCTCTAGCAGTTCCAGGCGACAGAAACCCACGCCACGCCACTGATGACATGTGACTGGAATTTCCCATATCACACATTTGGAGTTAAGCCAGTTCAGTTACCTGCACACTGTCGTATCTGTTGGAGATTGCAGTTTTATTATTTTAGGCTCTAGCGGTTCCAGGCGACAGAAACCCACGCCACGCCACTGACGACATTTGACTGGAATTTCCCATATCATACATTTGGAGTTAAGCCAGTTTAGTTACCTGCACACTGTCGTATCTGTTGAAGCTTGTAGTTTTATTATATTAGGTTCTAGCGGTTCCAGGCGACGGAAATCCACGTCACGCCACTGATGACATTTGACTGGAATTTCCCATATCATACATTTGGAGGTAAGCCAGTTCAGTTACGTGCACGCTGTCGTATCTGTTGAAGACTGTAGTTTTATTATATTAGGCTCTAGCGGTTCCAGGCGACAGAAACCCACGCCACAGACGACATTTGACTGGAATTTCCTATAATTCGCCTATCACCACACTCACGCGACGATTCTACGTAGGATCCTCTTACGCCGCCAACACATGGCGAATTAAATTTGGAGAAAATAAAATATAGATATTTAATTCAACGACCAGATTTTAATTTTTTGAAAACACCAACGTGGCCATGCATGTATTTATATTACCATCTCAAAGTTAGGGCAAAATTGACGAAGTGGTCGAAATCTAAGAAAACATTATTCCATTCTAGTGGATTTATGATGGTAGATTATCCTACAGCTGAGATCTTCATCACTTTAAAATTTTATATTAGTTCCAGCACGAGATAATTGTTAACTTACGTTTCTACACTCTCGATAAAAAGCAGTTTAATCGTTAGAGAATGCTTCATAGCATTAAAACCATCCTTTGTATTCTTTCGTAATAGGGAATGCAATTAAGAATAAATGAGTATTCTAGAAATAAGGTATGAATAAAAATGACATGTCATTCAAAACCAGATTTATTTTATGATCTGTGAAGTTAGTACATATTGCATTTTGCTTAGGTAAGTGATAAATTAAAGTAACAATAAGTCAAATTTAACGTGAGTTTTTTACGTGGTAGAGCCATGCTGCAGTTATACTAGTAGTATAGTTGTAGCACGAATGGGTCGGCTCGACCGGGGAAGGACCACGCTCTCACAGAATACCAGCGTGAAATAGTAGCTTAATTCTGCTGTATTTCGTATGATGAGTGTAGAGAACCGGAGACCCTTTTTACTGGAAATGAGACATTCTATCTCAGTCCTCATGGGTGACAACGCATCTGCATTTTGATTTGCAATGGAAGATAGATGTAGATGTCTATGGGCCGCAGCAACCACTTACCATCAGGTGGACTGTGTGCTCGTTTGTCACCCTATTCTATAAAAAAAGAGTATTAAGTTGTCAATTTATTAATATTAACAGTTGTCACTTAAACAGTTACGAAAATAGGAAGATTGACATAATTATCGTGTATTTACGTACGTACATACGTGTAAAACAAAACACATCTTTGGTAAATCTGTTATATTAGCTTTCGTGAAGAAATAGGTTGATAAAACTTTTAAAAACACGTTTAATTGTCACTGGAACACTATTATTGATATAAAACCTAGGTCTTATCATTTTTCATTTCGCATCTTTGTTTGTTTCATATCAGATTTTCATTCACTGTTAGGCAGCGTAGTTCATAAAGTGAAAAATAAGCAATTTTAAAATACGTATAACTTACTACACAGAATAAATATATTAACGAAAATTCATTTCATATCAACTAAATCAGTTTGTGCTAAATAATAATAATTACATTCAGATGTGTATTGGATTTTGTCAAATTATTTAAATATTTTCAGCTCAATCCCAATACGATTCTGAATATATTATAATTTAATATAATCCATAACTAGTAAATATTATACAGAATATACTAAAATATTATACAAAATAAAGGCCGAAAAAGTCGAATCGAAACTTGCCACTTCGTAGCAAATGTATACAATTTTTGTAAAATTAAACTGGTATCACTGCAACCGAAAGTGCTGCTATGTAGTGATGTACGCCACAACTTTAGCTATCGATAAGTTAATTAACCCATATGAGTTTGTCTGCCGAACAGATTTTAAATGATCATATAATTAAACATAATCGGGAATGAGGTCTCCTTTTAAGTATAAACACTTGTGTTAGGAGACTCCACTCTTCCATAGCACTTACATCTCATTAATTGATATTATTTAAAGATCAATGAATGATCTTTAAATAATAATTACTAAAATTAAAATTAAAAATAATAATACTCACACGAAAGCTATATGCGGGCGCGCGTAAGTGTGTGTGTGTGTGTGTGTGTGTGATCTAATGGGTGTGTATGAATGAGTGAGTGAGTGCGCACACAGACAGCTGTAGCCACTACGTTTTTCCTTCTTTTGGCTACAATACAACGGTTAAACGTTATACCTTTATGCATTCTTAGAACTGAATATAACATGTACGGTTTCCTAACAGTAAGTACATTACCTATGACATAAAAATTTTTGTAGGGAATCTTTTTGATTTATAATGCATAATTTTTAGTAAATTTCTCTGTGCCCCTTCCACTTCTAGAAATTTAGTTTTTGTAGTTTAAACACATACAGAAATACAATATACTAAGATAGATTGAGCCAAAGCAATATATATTTTGGTAAAGTAATTTTTTCATCTTAGTGTTTTAAATGTCCATGTGAATTTAAAGTCTATTCATGATTATTTCAATGTGTCTATGCCATGACAAATGTTGGTCAAGTACGACTCCTCAATAATTGTTCTCAGAGACCTTACTAATTAATGAAAAGCTGCAACTAGTACTTAAATGATGTGGGAAGCTTAATTTGGAAATTAATATTAGACTGAGTACGAATACAATTTGTAAAACATATATAACTAGTTTTCAAAGTGTGTAAAGTAAGTACGTTAGTGTTCAGCCACTTAGCGATCCCAGCAAGGCCGTCTTCAGCAGATCCACGAACAGAATCCCAGGAGTTATCAGAAAATATTACAACAGTATCATCTGCATAGGAGATTTTGATAAATCATAATTCATACCCCAAGTTATCAATAAAAGAAAGTTATCCAATACTGCTGTACCAACCTTGAACTTGTGGGAGGTAATGTCTAGCTGTAATTATATCAATAGATTAAATAGTTTTATTATTATTCTTGACACCAATATTATTCTTCTTGAAAATATTTTAGAATTCCGACAAGTTCACAATTATAACTTCTTATATTTATGCGATCACTACATATTAAATGAAACAAAATTTACGGATTTTATTGCGTTAAATTTTGAGTTTTGATTCCCGAAGTTTCGGGTGCTTTACAGAACGAATTTTAATGTTGCATCTTCGGCACGTGCTGAGGCGGCGCGGCACAAAAACTAGCGTATTTAAGCGAACAGACTTGATCATGGATGAAATGAAAATTAAGCAGTTGATGAAATACCATGCTAGCAGTCAAAGGCATTATGGCTTAAAGTCAAACCCATTAGTGTTTTTATTGCTCGGTTCAACCGACATAACGTGGAAAGTACCCATAGCCAACTTTTTAATTAAATTTTAATTGAAATCAGAGTATGATTAGGCTTTCAAAAACTGGCCATAATTATATTTACTAATAAAATCATAATCTTATATAACACTAAAAAACTCTTCACTGTTGGCGATATGAGGAAGCTCAAAGTCACTCAGCGAGCCATGGAGACGGCTATACTCGGAGTTTTCTGCATGATGAACATAGAAATAAGGATATTCACAGTAGAACCAGAGAGACCGACATAGCGGATTAACAAGCTGAAGTGGCAATGGACCGGCCATATAGTTCGAAGAATTGACAACCCATGGGGGAAAAAGGTTCTCGAGTGGCAGCCTCGTACCGGTGGGTGAAGTGCAGGGCTACCCCCCCAATAGATGGAGTGTCGACCTGGTTAGACATGCAGGAAGTTGATGGATGGAGGAGGTGGATCAGAACCGTGCTTTGTTGGCATCCCTTGGGGGAGGCCTATGTTTAGTAGCGGACTTGTGAAGGGCTGTAGACAATTAATGAAAAAATACTAAAATCACTTTTACCAACGCTGAACTTATGTGGACTATGATGTTTTATTTATCGATAAATAATATCGACATAGTCCTCGCCCTACGTCGCCTCTCATGAATATCACCGTAAAGCATCGCGTGTAAGTTCGTTGTTGGATATACTCTGTAGAATAGCAAAAGCGTGGTCTGCCACATGCGCACATTTTAGTCTGGTTAGTGGACAAAATAAGGCCAGATGAGATTGATTCCATAATTTCAGCTGAAATTCTTGATGAAACAGTTGACCCAAAATTGCATGCAGTAGTTACCAAACACATGATACATGGACCTTGTGGAGTTATTAACTAAAATTCACCACTGTATGGTTGACGGCAAGTATTCCAAGCGATACCTAAGAGACCCGATTGCTGAAACCATAACGGGAAATGATGGCTACCCATTGTATCCTCGGCGGTCAGTTGCACGACAATGGCCGATCGGTAGTTGGGAACGTAAGAGGACACTATTCGATTCGATACACTGGTGGCGCTGTCTACGTGCATAAGCAATTACGCATGTAGAAAGCGGCACCAGTGAATCGACACGTGTACAATTTGATGGTATGCGTAAATGCAATGAACACAAAAACAAATGCTGTAGTGTGTTTTTCTTGCGCCCCCGTGACATTGATAGACTTATTTGTTTAGAAATTAACGCGCATAGCTTCTCCAGTTGGTTTAATACTCAAAGGAAATGATACCGGGAGACGTGTTTGCACGTGTAGGCATTTCCTATAGAAGGCGAGTATGTAGTTCAGGCTACAAAATTATTTAATGAATCAATATTTTTTGTGAGTCTTTACCAATTTTTTCAATTTTAGTTCTCCGTTTTTTCATACTGGGTACCTTTTTTACCATCTATCAAAGGTCACTGAAATGTAAACGCGGGCGTCTTTGCCCTTGAGTCTGTGACCCTGCGAAAGGACAAGGACAAAGAGGCCAAGATGCGTTACCAAATTTATTGTTTCATTGCCGTTCGCAAAATAGGGTGTGTATGGTTTGAATTTCGATAGATTTTAATTTATTTATTTATTTAAAAATTTTCGTCTTTATTTTTAGTGAGGAAAAAAATTTAGTTAGTAGTATTTATTGATAGATCAATTTCGTGATCTCTTTTTAATGAAAAAAAAATATGTAAAATATCATTGCCATAGGCTTCTATTCCGTTCACCTGTTTCACCCTATTTTATCCAGACCATAAAAAAATCATCCAGTAATCATCCGTAAATTAATGGAAAAGATAGGAAAGGAATAATGTATTGTAGCCTCATTGTCGTTCAGATTAATTTTGGCTTTCTATAGTATCTTACCATAGGTGTAATCATAATTGAATTATGAGATAGTGCTGTAAATAAATTTCCTATAGTTACATTATCAATCCCAAACACAAAAAACAGGTATTTCTTCATCTGTCGTGTTATATTTGGATTCCCTACTTTCTAGTAGTAATTTATGTTGAAGTTATAGGTTCACTCAGATGCGTTTTAGACGAGGCGAACATAGGGTTGAAATATTTTTAGTTATATAATTTCAAAGGTAAAGACAGAAGTAAGTCACGTGTCATTTATTTCGTTATTCGTCTTCTTTAAAGACTCGTTCATGTTCGTGTTTCTTAGTAACGGTACATTATTCTGGTCTTCGCTTATGATAACTTCTATAACATTATCGTCTAAGTTCTGTAACGAAGTGTACGTCGGCGGTGGCGTCATGTTGTTTTCCTTATCTCTGTCTATAATAGGTAGGGGTATCTGACCGGTGAGATCTGCAAAACATGATTAGTACGTTATTTAATAGTATTTTAACAATTGTTTTTGTCAATCACTATTTTAATTTTCATACGTGGTAGAGCCACGCTGCTGCTATATTATAGTTGTAGCATTAATGGGTCGGCTCGACCGCGGAAGGACCACGCTCTCACAGAATACCAACGTAAAATAGCAGCTTAATACTGCCGTGTTTCATATGGTGAGTGTAGAGATCCGAAAACCCTTGTTTACGGAAACGAGACATCCCATCTTAGTCCACAATGGTCACAACACATCTGAGTTCTGATTCTTAATCGAGGATAAATGTAGATGTCTATGGGCCACAGCATCCACATACCATCAGGTGGACTGTGTGATCGTTTATCACCCTTATTCTATATTAAATAATTAAAAAATATTCTTATACTATTACACCTTTTAAAAATATATAATATTTTACTCTATAGAATATTTTTTAAATTAAATATGACATACTGATGATTTCTTATATTTACGCGAACACTACACATTGAAATAATACTCGTTTTTACGGAATTTATCGCGTATATTTAACTTTTTAATACCCGACGTTTCGAGAGCTTTACAGCACCCATGGTCACGGGAAGGACTGAGATGTTTAACGTCCAGGTGTCATAGTTAACCGCGGTTACCATAGATTAAGATTTAACTTTTGTTCCGATCTACACAGTACGAACTTATGGTATCATGAAGCCTTGCAGTTGTATGCTTGGGTTGGGATTTAATTTTATTTATTATAGGATCCCAAGCAGATGGTAGCACCCAGCCATCTTCTCTATTGAAATTAGGGTGTTTTTTGATTTCAATAGCCTCGCGAATCATCCTTGGAAGGAATCGGTGTTCTTTAGCGAGGATTTGTGGTCTATCAAATCTGATGTAGTGACGGGGGCGATCCTGTACATGTTCACAGACTGCAGACTTCCCGGAGCGTCGATTCTTCACATCAGCTATATGTTCTTTGACGCGGGAAGATCAATTAAAACCCGCGTCAAAGAACATATAGCTGATGTGAAGAATCGACGCTCCGGGAAGTCTGCAGTCTGTGAACATGTACAGGATCGCCCCCGTCACTACATCAGATTTGATAGACCACAAATCCTCGCTAAAGAACACCGATTCCTTCCAAGGATGATTCGCGAGGCTATTGAAATCAAAAAACACCCTAATTTCAATAGAGAAGATGGCTGGGTGCTACCATCTGCTTGGGATCCTATAATAAATAAAATTAAATCCCAACCCAAGCATACAACTGCAAGGCTTCATGATACCATAAGTTCGTACTGTGTAGATCGGAACAAAAGTTAAATCTTAATCTATGGTAACCGCGGTTAACTATGACACCTGGACGTTAAACATCTCAGTCCTTCCCGTGACCATGGGTGCTGTAAAGCTCTCGAAACGTCGGGTATTAAAAAGTTAAATATACGCGATAAATTCCGTAAAAACGAGTATTATTTCAATATGACATACTGATTAATAATTAAACTTAAGTCTGCGACTCATTTGCCCGGAATTATTCGAATAATTGAAATATTTCCCAACTTTTTAGTTCCTCAACTGCTGCTATGTTTTTACCAGAAAATAATTTAAATAACCAAAAATTATATTCAAATAAACCGTGTCCCGTGGGTGTCGTAAGAGGCCACAGGATGAAATGAAAATAAAAACTGCGGTTGCCAGTCTGCCTGCCAAGCGTGGCAACTATGGCAAATACCTGCTTTAAGAAGCAAACTATGAGGGAGGCCTTTTTAAATAACGTCACAAAACAGTAGCGTAATGCAACAAACTAACAATAAAATGCCAGAAACAAGAACCAGAGAATTATCGAATTCAAATGATATTTGTAATGAGCAATGTTTACCGAAGGAA
Source organism: Parnassius smintheus behrii (assembly GCA_036936625.1). Taxonomy (NCBI): domain Eukaryota; kingdom Metazoa; phylum Arthropoda; class Insecta; order Lepidoptera; family Papilionidae; genus Parnassius; species Parnassius smintheus. Next base: position 61,994 of record JAUPFT010000109.1, read on the forward strand.
AAACGAACACAATAGGCTACAATAATGGTAGTGGTAACACACGTTTACTACGTTTATTTGCTAAGTGCAAGCAACGACGTTGGTCATAATCTGTACCGCTTTCTATGACCCTCTTTCATCTTTGGATATAGATGTCTTCAATAGAAGGGATTTTCCGTAATCGCTATGGTTGAAAGGCGTATTAGCGATAGCAAAATCTTTCGAACCTTTGGCGCTATTTTTCTCAATAATAAGCTCACACCAGGCCCGTCTCACTCCGCGCTTTAGGCATGAAAATATACCTACGCTGCGTGGCCCCCTGCATGGTACTAATTCAGTGAGGTTATCACGCGCACGATCGAGCTAACGCGCACCTTACGCTAACAAAAATACTTTAATCTTATAAGTATTAAGGCGGTACCCTGACCAAAACCTTGCAAAAGTGCGTTTTTCAGAGACTATTATCTCATTAGTTATGAGAAATAAGCTACATCTAAAAGCACGTTATTAATGTTCGATATCTTATCATCACATTCCACGTTCTAATTTGTTTTTATGTGTTATGAATACATTTTAAATCTACTTTTAAAAAATGACTAAAATTATTGATTACATGCATCTGTTGCTAAAGGAAATGCTCTAATCATTTGAGAATTACACTAATGGATAGATCATTTAAAAATCTATATCCTACACGTTTTATTTAATTTCTTAGGTACGCTTATCTTTTTTAATTGAAATAATTCCAAATATTCGGGTGTATTTTTACGCGATACATTGTAGCGAGAGCGCGTGGATTGTATGGGACCGAACGTTCAAGGTCTCTCGCTAGGGGAACCGTCTTAAGGCACTTTTGATATTTATTTTTGAGTTTTTATTCAAGTATGGCCTCTCAAAAAGCCAAAAGGTACTGCATTGCATACGGGTGCTTAAATAACAATAGGAATATCGACTTCTCCTTCCTTACTGTTCCTCAGAATACCGAAAGGTAAGATATTATTATTTAAAGGTAGATCTACATAATTAGGTACCTAATTACTGGCGCCATAGTTACAGATTTATTATGTGACAAGCGACCCGATCACAGCTTCGCAGTTTTCGATTTTTTCGCGTACTAAGCCAATAACCTTAAACTGTTCAGTATACGTAGAACTCCCAGTACTACTGACTACTTGTTTAACACTCGGTCGATAAAAAAGAGATTGAAAATAGCAGCACTTCTCATTGCCAATCTCATTAATAATGCCGTCACGTGTGACATGTTTGTAAATAGCTGAAAATGTAAAAAAGAGTGAGAGTGAAGCGAAAATGTAAAAATATCATCAAGGTAGTCGAAGTCAATTAAATACGCATTATTAGGGATAACTCTAAAATTATTGGTCAGATCTTAAACAAATTTATATAGGACTACATGAGAAGCACCAGCTTTCAAATAATAAAAAAAAGAATTATCACGATCGGTTCACCTAGAAAAAAGTTCTGAGATAACACAGATTACTGTTACTGCCAACTAATATCAAAGGATTCGATTTGTTTTCTCACAACACCTAACCCTACAGTAGGAGCGGCCTTAACAAAGGCGCGTAGCGGGCTAAGTGATACAGACACTCGCACGCGGACGTAAGTGGATTTTGATTTAAGGCGACACCGTGAAAAAATTCACCTCCTTTCATGGAATAGTATAGGACTATGACGCCACTAACGAAAGTGGAATTTCGATATAGGTAAATTCATGTATTTATCTTGAATTTGATTGTTTAAAAACACGATTGTATAATTTTGACTCGATCATAATTGCGAAAATACCTCTAACAAATCGCTATAGTTGAAATTACAACGAAATTACTTAATATATATATATATATATATATATATATATATATATATATATATATATATATATATGTTTTGGAATCACTCAAATATATTCATAGCATCAATATTCATAATTTACTTGTTCATTATTTTGATTACTTAAATCAATAATTTTTAAAAAAGTATTCTAGGAATCCGACAATTTCTAAGCGCTTATAATCGTCGCGGGCGCTACGCAATTTTAGACCTTATGACGGCGTTTTTTCATAGAAATTATGTATTCACTCGGATTAGTACGGCGATAGCCTTTTCGATGTGTCGTCTTAGTACGCGCGTCGCATAAATATTTTTCGACGATTTAATCAGAACGCAAATTTCACGAAGGTTGCTTCCGAGGCGTGCAAAGTTATATGAACATTAGCGACGTTGTAACTAGGTTTAAACCTGCAAGTTTGCTCTCAGATAGTGATCCTTTCTTCTTGGCCGTTATTTATTCTGTGCTCACACTTTCGGTAAGAGCACTGAACAGTTATCATTTAGTAATTCTAGATCCCAAACAAATCTATTTTCAAGATGTTTAAAAATCTGAATACTTTCTTTAATATATATTTGCTTTAGTTGTATTATTCTACATCTGGCAACTACGGAACGCCACAGTATTTTCAGCCATTTTGCTAGGTTGCCTTTTACTTTTTAAGAAAATAAAGGAATTCGAAACTTGCCTTTGTAGACTTGGACTGGTGTCACGAATACCAACGATATAAATGTTTGGTGGGGAAGGTAAGAGTACGCTGGGAGGATTGCCGCACTTCCTTAGATACAAAATGCCCTTAGGGTTACGTTTACTTCTTCCTACTTTTATCCCGAGTTATTTAATGTGAGAATGATATGTTTTTTCTTCCATTCTCTATCAGCTGTTATCTTATTACTTATTTATTTCTTACGCACATTACACCTCTCACCATAAGACGTTACGTTTACGTTATATTGTTCATTTAATAAGTGCTCATTTAAAACCAATACCTATGAAATAATTTTGTTAAAACTATTTGGACACATGATTTAGTTTACTACACGTAGAGCCATGATACAGCTATATTATAGTTGTAGCAAGAATGGGTCGGCTCGACCAGGACAGGACCACGCTCTCACAGAATACCAGCGTAAAATAGCAGCGTAATGCTGCTGTGTTTCGTATGGTGAGTGTAGAGAACCGGTAAACTTTTTACTGGAATCGAGGCAATCCATCTTAGCCCTCAAGGGTGACAACCACTGACCTCTATATATACAAGTACGGCTGGACTGGCTATACCATAGAAAATGACTGTGCCAATTTGAAGCGCCGCTAAAGGATGTCTTGAAAAATAAAATTGACATAATATACCAAAGTCTGTTGTCATATTTAAATTGTCTTATTTAATAAATCTGTATTTTAAACTTTTAAACTAAAAAACGAAAGTATTTTATGTTGTTTGATTGTGTATAATATTAGTTACATAATAAGAATTATTTTTATTAGTAATGAGAGTGTGCGTAATCTGTAAAACTCGTTACCAAAAGGGAAGTGGTATAACATTTCACAAGTAAGTGAATTTGCAGCGAATATGAAACAAAATTAAAACTATTTGATAATATAAGTACTTAAAAATTTGTTACTAATCTTAATATCATATATACCAACATCTTTGGCTGTATATTACTGAGTTTTGATAAACAATAAAGTTCAATAGGGTTGTCGAGTTCCTTGTCTATAATACTTGTCGATGTTCTTTCCTACCCATATCTGTAAACAAACAAAGTCGCCAACAACAAACGATTATCAAATGTTTATTAATTAACAGGTTTCCAAGTAAACCTAGATTAAAATTATGGCTTAAAAGCTAAAATATTGTGAATTGGCGTCCGAAACAAAATGATCATATTCGTTCCAAACATTTCACAGACGACTGTTTTATTAGACATGAGAACTGCACTACTTTGAAAAAGTGCAGTATACCGACAATACTTTCTGGTAGTACCAGTACCAGTAAGTATAAAAGTATTAGATTATTATTTCGAATGTTTTTTTTTTATTTCTTCTTTCCTCATTTTTCACCAAACTCAAGGGCCATAGCCAAGTGTCGAAAGGTTGCCTGATGATGTTGAGCCACGTTGTATGTGTTTTAGTGGGCTGCGGTTAGAGGAGATTCCTCTCCCTGTACCGTTGTAGACGAGGTGGAGTCGTAAGGGAAAAGGAGTGTTGATATGGCGATTGGCAATGCGCCACTCGGCTATCTTTCGCGACTTTGGTAAGGCTGCACCACTCGATGCTTCCAAGTGATTTATTAAGTTTTTCCTGGCTCCATTTACACATCGGGCTCGTGGAGTCCATAGTGCAGGTGGAGTTAGAGGACGCGAAGGTGTGGTTTGTTTCTGGGGGAGAAGTCAGCAACTAAGGAGGGGCTGCCATTGGGCGGCATTATTTACACTAATGGCAAATTATGTGGACCTCAAATCTTGGATTGCGCTTTGCAACAGTTGTATTTTGGTTTAAGTTGGTTTACTTGTTTGAATGAATAAACTCTACCACCAACTACCAACTCTGGAGTAACAATAGCCAGTATTGGTTTTTCTACGTTTATGTTACAAAACGCAAAATGAAGTTATCTTGGTGTAAGCCCAAAGAGTAAAATTATTCAAGGGTTAGTTACTCTGGTTTAACATAGTATTTGGTCAAATCCATCCTTAATACACGGTTAAATAACCGTGTAATAATGTTATGGTATTCTTTAATATAATTTTGTCCTTAGTTCTTGGACAATTTCATCCGAAGAGCTCGTATCTCTATAAATGTTTCCTCGGTTTAAGATCTTTGTAGAATATTTAAAGACGATACCAGGAGACCCAGCGGTATGGGTTTGGTTGCTTGAGAGAGAGAGAGAGATAAAGCTTTAGTGTGGGATACTACTTGCGAACACTTTGACAGCATCCCATCTCAGGGGTACCTCGATTAAAGCAGAAGTGGCAGTAGAGGCAACTGAACTAAGTAAATAGCCCAGAATATCTAGAAGATGAGTACATTTCTGTGCAATTTGCTGTAGAAACTATTGGTCCGTAGGACGCACGTGCGGTGTAGTTCCTAAAAAACTGTATCTGCGACTGATCTTCGCTGCTGGTAATAAGAAGTTGTATAGTTTGTTGTTTCCTCGCTTGTAGGCTAAGTATAGCCATTCAGAGAGGACACATTCTTGGGACGATAACACGGAAAGTAGGACTGTATGATAATTACTGTTATTTTTTTTAATATTGTTATTTTAATTTCGAAAATGACGTTGTAAATAACTGATAACAATGTAATTCAAAGTTCATATTTTTTATATTATTTTGCTAGCTCGTACCCGGCGCATCGCTGCCGCAGAAGAAGTAATTGTGGAAATATCGTTAAAAATGTGGAACAGTTATATTGTATAATTAGGAATGATAATACAATCATTGAAATAGAATGATATATAACTTTCTATAACTTTCAAATTCGGTATAATACGCACGCCACTTAATGTCAGTTAATTGTACCATGCGTATAACCTTCGCACAAGTGCAACCAATAAGTTGACTGAGTTTACCGTAATTTGATGAACGGTATAGCATCGCAGAAAGTACGAACAAACATAAATTTTATATAGTGGAAAATATTTTACTGTCTGTAGACAGACCTGTAGTTGATTAGAATAGTCGTTATTATAGCAGCTGATTTGTTTTTTATAATACTAGAACTAAATGAACGGTTGACAATAAATTATTTTAGAAATTATATTTTTATTTTTATTTTGTGTTATTAGTTTAATCTTAATAATTTTTTAGTTGAATGGTCTAAGGGCTACGATGGCTATCCGAGTACAGAACCAGAGTACAAAACTAATCCAACTGTAGAAATGTGTAAGACAGGGTAACGTAACATACCCGAAATACTTTACCGCTGCATTGGAAGACGTTTTCAAGCTACTGGACTGGAAAGGACGTCACTCACCTTCGATTTGCCGACAATATAGTCATTATGGCAGAATCGCTGGAGGACCTACGCACTATGTTCAATGACCTCAATAGTGTCTCCCAACGGATAGGTCTTACGATGAACATGAACAAAACAAAAGTCATGTGTAATGTCCATGTCATACATATGCCGGTGGTTTTTGGGAGCACTTAGCTGAAGTTGTTGACGAGTATTTTTACTTGGGACAAATAGTCCGACTAGGTAAGTTCAACTTCGATCGACAGGTCAATCGACGGATTTACTTTGGCTGGGCAGTGTTCGGGAGATTACAACACATCTTCTCGTCAGTCAGTGTCAGTGATGACCTATGGACCTGAGACCAGGTCTTTCACTGCTGGCCGTATGAGGAAGCTCGAAGTCGCTCAGCGAGCTATGCTCAGGGGTTCAAACTTAGGAATGAGGATATCTGCAGCAGAGCCAGAGTGACCGACATCGCCCAATGGATTAGTAAGCTGAAGTGCTAATTGACCGGCCGTATAGCTCGAAGAACCGAATACTGATGAGGAAAAAAGGTTCTCGAGTGGCAGCCTCGTACCGGCAGGTGAAGTGTAGGACGTTTCCCCACTAGATGGAGTCAAAACCTAGTAAGACATACAGGAAGTTGATGGATGGTGGCTCAGGACCGTGCTTTGTGGCATTTCTTGGGGGGAGGCCTATGTTCAGCAGTAGACTTGTGAAAGGCTTTAATTATGATGAATGATAATGGCAATATATTAATATGATACATAAATAGAATGGACGTTACGGGTAGAGTCCATCTATACATAGAGTCCATTCTATTTAGGTATAGGTAGAGTATAGGATTTTATCGATATAATTTGGTACACTGTCACATCCCTATTATTTGTTCCGTGGACGTGCACTTCTGCTGTCAGCGCCAAAATGGCGGAAATCAAATCGTTTCATCATGTCACGGTGTATAGCCAGTCCAGCGTACTTGTATATATAGAGGTCAGTGGTGGCAACGCATTTGCATTTTGATCCTTAGTTGAAAATGAGTGTGGTGTGGATGTTGGCCACAGCATTCACATACCATCAGGTGGACTGTGTGCTCGTTTGTCACCCAATGCTATATAAAAAAAGTTTAATTACAAGTAATTATATAAGTATTAAATAATACAATTCATTCATTCATTCATTCAATACAGCCTACCGAAAATCGATTATTCAACGTAGACTTTCCCTGTAGCTTGCCTCATACTGAGCATTTTAGCCATAGTTTCCATGTTTAACTAGCGGATTGGTAAAAGCAGTTTTTTTATTTTGAGTTATCAAGAAGATGCTCATCTTCTGTATAATTACCCTATGTCGTATCTTACAACACCCAAGACGATATGGGGTAAATAATTTTTTTCCGTCACCACTACATGGCTAAGTAACCCAATGCAATATAAAATAAATTTGATTGACGCGTGCGATTAACAATATGTTATGTTAGTCTTTCACCAGCTAATAACAAACACATGGACACGTTGTGCGTTTATAAAACAAATTAACCTTGTAATGTTGCATCCAATTCGTTTGGAGTTAATACGACGACAACGCTGGATCCCGCACCACTGAAAACGGAAGCCACATTGGCCCTTGGCGAGAGTAAGACCAAAGGCTGGCCCCTGGAGGACAGCGAATTTGAAAGCGCGCAAAGTCCTTTGGCCGCTGTGAAATCTGCTCCTGGAATTAATTAATTTAGTACCTCTTTTTAGAGACATTTTTGTTTTTCAGAGACATATAAGAAGGCCTTAACTTTACATTACTTTTATAATTTAGTGGGAAAAATAAAATTTTTGTACAACATAAGATGAGAACTTCATCAATGTGAACTACATTGATGAAGTTCTCATTTTATTTATATTGAAGTCGGTTGTACAAAAAACTCAAGTAAATACGTATTATTAAGGACAACTCAAAAACAACCGGTCAGATCTTGATCAAATGTATATGGGACTACGTGAGAAGCATCAGCTTTCAAACAAAAGAAGAGTCATCAAAATCAATTCACCTAGAAAAACATTCTGAGGTATGAGGTAAGTAGAGCATATTTCTGCTCTGACATTTATAAGTGCAGTGGTATTCTAGATTATGATAATGTTTTTAACAGGGTGATATTTTTTATTCTATTAAAGCGTTAATCTGGGAAAATCACCCCCTTCCTATATTTCTGCCGGTAAGCAGAGTGCAGACACTTCTGGTGAAAGGTATAAAGCGTCATTATAATTATAGGATTCTATCATAGTTTTTTAATGCAACAACACCTGTAAACCTGCTTTGTTTAAATTAGTCGCAGGTGACAACGAGCTGCATATGAAGTAGCTACTTTCATGTGCGTTAGTAATTCGTTTGTACAGTAACGTTATAAAAATATGACGATGTTATGGGGCATTATAGAACCACAAGTTTCTCTGCAAAATCTACTGAACGTATTTTATTTATGATTTTGAGTAATTACTAGAAAATGTGATAACATATTTTACTCTTAGTCGGTGGACATAAGTATCCCAAGAAGTTTACGGTCTATAAGTATTTTATATTACTTTTATCAATAAGATTAATTATCGTTATAAATGAAGAACCCGACTATGATTAATGACACGTAAGTTAGGATACGCTTCCTGTGAAATGTATTATTGTTTACGCGTACTGGTAATCCATCCATAAAATGAAGCCTAAAATACTACAGATAATAAAACAACACCTCTCTCTCACTTCGAATTCATACATTTACACACACATTTTATACGTGGTAGAGCCATGCTGCAGTTATATTAGTAGTATAGTTGTAGCACGAATGGGTCGGCTCGACCGGGGAAGGACCACGCTCTCACAGAATACCGGCGTGAAATAGTAGCATAATGCTGTGTTTCGTATGGTGAGTGTAGAAAATGGAGACCCTTTTTACTGGAAACGAGGCATTCCATCTTAGTCCTCACGGGTGACAACGCACCTGCATTTTGATTTGTAATCGAGGATAGATGTAGATGTGTATGGGCCACAGCAACCACTTACCATCAGGTGGACTGTGTGCTCGTTTGTCACCATATCCTATAAAAAAAAACATGAAGAGAAACATGACACTTGACAAATTGACTTTCAGTTGAAGTTTGAAAAGCATACTAATTATACGAGTACCTAGCACATATCTGCAGTCAATGACGACCGGCATACTGCAGCCTCCTTGCTTTTTGGCAACGCGAGTGACGTACTGTCTGATGTACTCAACGCCCGGGAAGTACAGGCTGTTCCCGACCGTCACCAACAAATAATTGAAGCCAGATGGTGTCTGTAAAAATAAAAAAACAAAAATCATATAGTGCGTTTTAATCATTGAAGTAATATGTACTTAACTACGTACTAGAACAGCTATCTCAAACAAAAAATGTGCGCTACTCTGTGTTCGCGCGGTTGGTTTTTTTATCATAGAATAAAAGTAGGTAGAATGGCCCATAGGTAATAGTAGATTGTATTGTTAAACAGGTAAATTATATCGAGAACAATATTTAAATTTTGTCATTTATTTTGTATATTACATTTGCTTATTTAATATAATATTACATAATATTATATCACAATTATGTTTTAATGATATTTTTATCTGAACATTCTAAAAGGTATTCTATGTCAAATATAAAAAAAAACATACTGTATTTATGTTTAACAAAGTTTATTAACGTAACATTCAAATTACAAATATATTTATTTAAAATACAATAAGAGTCGTTCATAAATGCTGGGCACGCGAGAGTTATAAATGGACAAATTTATTCCACTTTTAATTTGATGTGGAAACCTAAAAATAAAATAAAAGAATAATAAGCAGATTTAAACATGAAAAATTTAGCCTAATAATAATAACTTAATGTTTCTACAAAAATGTGTATAATAATTAATATATTCGTCCTAAACTTAAGTACCTACAGAAATGTCGCATCTGAACACTAATCTATATTCCATGACACGAGATGTCGTCTTAGGAATAATTTGTTTTATTATTAATCTAATACTTTTTTATTGATTAAGTATCTTATTAACCGATGAAAAGTAATTCCTTGGTTTTTACTGACATTTTTGAATTATTTGTACAATATCTAAGCAAACACGACGGCACATTTTTAACAAGAGATTTTTTTAAAATCAATACAACACGTGACAACTCCACAAGCGTCTAGCGAGTGACTGATTAAAGTGCGGTGTATGCACCGCAGTTGAGTGGAACAGAGTAACTGAATGCAGTGTCGCCTCGAGTACGCAGTACATAATAGCTAAAAATAAAATAAAATACTAATTAATTACTACATTGCTGTGGGAAAATCTCAATACGAATAGTGGTTTATTTACGAGCTCGAGTTTATTTACGAGTTTATTTTACGAGCGAAAGGCATAGCCCTGGACAGCAAATTTTTGGGAGGTGGCATTTTGGGATTGAAAACCGGCTTCGTCGTATCTTTTAAAAACAATTTTTCAAGAGAAACTAGCTAGATAGAGACCAATGCCAGGAGTGACTGAGGCTATATTTTATCCGAAAATGGTTTTTGATGACTGTGTAAATAACACATGCAGAATTATAGACCCTACCCAGGTGAAGCCATTTTCAATAATATACAAAGACTAGAGAAGACTTTGATTTTTAGAATTGTTTGATATTTCGATGATCCCTTTTACAATTTTCTACGTGGCAGAGCTATGCTGCAGCTATATTATGTAGTACGAATAGGTAAATGGTGAGTAGTACTCCTATATTATTTCATCAAAATCGGTTGGATGGTTTCAAAGTCTATAACGGACATAAGAAGTCTGAATTGTGTCATTGTTGTCTCATACTGTATATTATTAATTTGCGAATACCCTCCTTAGTAAATATACACCCTCACATTATTAGCATGATTACACTTTTAGTAACTAATCCGTAAACATCATCATGTCTCAGTCATCCGCGCATTGTACGAAATTGGAGTACAGGAGCTGTCATAAAATTTCAAACAAAGAAGAACAAAACGCCGTCGGAAATATTTGAAGAGATGTCTACAGTTAACGGGGAGTCTCGACCTTCATTTGCCACCATAAAAAGTTGGAGCTGAGAATTCAAGCACGGCAAGGAGTCGCTAGAAGTTAACCCCAGGTCAGGGGGCCAAACACCGCCGTCAACGAAGAAATTATTGACAAAGTAAAGATGCTTGTTCTAGAAGATTCGTGAATCAAGTTGTCTCAGATAGCTAATGCAATAGGCATTAGCAAAGAACGAACCGGGGATATTTTGCATACTCATTTGTACACGCAAAAGGTGTGCGCACGATGGGTGCCAAAAATGCTTACTCCGCTGGACAAGCAGCGTCGAGTCACAGGAGTTTTTGGACATCTTTGGCGATAATCCTGACGATGTTTTTTCTCGCATTGTCATTGTTGATGAAACATGGATCCGGCAGTACGATCCAGAGACAAAACAAGAGTCAATGCAGTGGATTGAAAATAAAAAAAAATAAAAAAAATTGAAAAGGGAGAAAAATTGCCACGGATATTCAAAGTGGAGCGATCGGCATCCAAACTCAATGCCACTGTTTTTTGGGACTGTGAAGGAATTTTATTAATTGATTACCTTTCTAAGGATAGTACAGTGAACGGGGACTATTACGCTGTTGCAAGACGTACCCTGAACAAACCTGGATTTGAAGAAATCAATCACCCACCGTACAATCCAGACCTAGCCCCCAGCGATTTTTATTTATTTTCAAATTTAAAGAAAAACCTCCGCGGACGAAGATTTTCGAGCGAAGAAGAAATGAAGGCGGCGGTAGACGAGCATTTCAAAGGTAAAGATGCCCTTTATGTATGGCCTTTGTGTACAAATGTAAGAAGTAGAGAAAGCATTGAATTAAAGGGAGATTACACAGAAAAATTAATTTTGTATACTTTTCTATCAGCATTTTTAATCCCCTAGGCTCAAAACTTTTCAGCCGCCTCTCGTATTATGCATAACCACTTTGATCGAGAAAGAATGAAGGACAATATTAGTTGAAAAAATATAGGAATTTTATTACAACTCCCTTCAGGTTAAGCAAGAACCTATATAAGTCAAAGGGACAGGAGCAGAAAGATTCCGCGTAAATATTATTGGCGGACTCCACATAAGCTCGACATATTGTTTTGAAGACAAGCTCGCATTCTCCACGAGTTTTCCTTTACTGGTTACTCGCGAACTATGGATATTAAAAAGCCGAGCGCCTAGCCTCGAGAATTATAAGTCCCAGATATAAATATCTTTGTATACACAATTCGTCTGTCTGCCTCAAAGGTTTCAACATGTTTAGCTCTTGATTTTGTACGTTGTAGAGTCACGCTGCAGCTATTATTATGGTTGTAGCATGAATGGGTCGGCTCAACCGGGGAAGGAGCACGCTCTCACAGAATGCCAGCGTAAAATAGCAGCTTAATGCTGCTGTGTTTTGTATGGTGAGTGTAGAGAACCGAAGACCGGTTTTACTGGAATCGAGGCATTCCATCTTAATCCTCAAGGGTAACAACGCATCTGTATCTTGATTCCTAATCCAGGGTAAACGTAGATGTCTATGGGTCACATCATCCACTTACCATCAGGTGGACAGTGTGCTCGTTTGTCCACCCTTATCTTATAAAAACATATAGAAATTCTTGACACATTCACGATAAGCTCAATAGTAAATAAATTATCGGTTCGGAGGTTCAAAATGAACACTATTTTACGTATTTAGAGCTAAAACTCCACATACAACACGTACGAATTAACTTGAGACTCCGCTGGAATGCGACCCCCTTCCCGACTCCCCGCACCGCGTTTTTGTTACGGATACGCGTCTCGACTCTAGTTCGATATTTTTGATAATTGTTTGTTGTTTGGTTTGGACTTTTGTTTGTTTTTGTTATACTTGAACGTTATTTTATCTGTTTGTTGTTAATTGCGTTGTTTTATTGTTAAGTTTGGACGTTGTGTTGTGCCGTTTTCTTGTGACGCTTAGGAGTTACTCCGCCTTTTTTATTTTTAAAAAAAGATAGGAGGAAAGACAATACATAGCCAAGCACGGACACTTGCTCTAAAAGTTTTAAAATTTTTCGAAGATGAAAAATCAAATAAAAAGTTTCTTATTCCTGTGGACCAAGCTTTAAAGAGGGCTTGTGCAGCAACAGGCATATCAAAGGGAACACTACTAAGAACGAAAAACGAGGCGAAAAAAGTTCAGTCAATTTCTCAAGACCAAAATGATGATGTCACAGTTCACAGGCGTATCGGAACCATGTACTTCTCAAGCAACTTTATAGTGCAATAAAGTGTATAATAAATAAATTAATAATATTATAAATGAGAAAGTGTGTATGTTTATTTCTTTGTCCTTCCTTGACGCGTTAACTAAAAATAATATTATATATATTATAAAAAATAAATATTTAAAATATATAAAAATGGCAACAGTATATCACTTATTACTTCACCCCTCGCCAGAACATTTTATTTTGTTTTTATTAATAATCTCATGCAAATCTCAAAAATTTCAAATAAAAAATATTACGACGCATTATTTTGCACACCGTACATTGACAATTACGTCATCGGCCCAGGTCTCAAGTTAATTCGTACGAGTTATAAATATTAAATTTATACTACATTTTCGTTAACGTTAGGATTAATCTATGACTTGTTATCATCACCACCCGTCACTGCCCACAATTTGAAATGATTAGTATGCCTGATAGTTATTTACCGCAATGCGCTATTAAAATATTTATATTTTAAATAGCTATCTCTTATGGTTTAACACAGGATACGCTAGAACTATAATATAAATGAATCAAATATATACCTATAATTTTAAGGCTACTCTTTAACGAAGTATCTTCTTCTAAACGTTACATCGTCTGTATGAATTTCCAATTACGGATTCACTTACGTGATTATTAAAACATCGGTCTTAATTAAAATCGACGTTGATTTAAGAAATACTTAAAGTTGCTCTTTCTCTTTTCACTAAATGACAATGAAAAGAGACAGGTATAAATATAGTTAATATTTAATTTTAAGTAAGTGATAATTAGCGATTATACGTAAGGCCGAGATTGTTTATTTTCAGCGTAAATAAAATTTGCAAACCAGCCTTTTATCAAGGTTTGAATAATAAAATATATATTAGCTATAAAAAAAAAATTTACATTCACTTGAATAATTCGCAAGCCAAATTACTACACACACAAGTATTAAGGATTAAAAGGTAACATTTAAGAACTCAAATAGTTAAGATTAAAAGGTACTTACGAACTCTCTGATGCTGAAAACCGACCTCCTTTTTTGAGTGGGATTTAAGTAGCAATTTACAACTATTGCTACTAGGAATTGATTTAGGTAGTTTTCTAATATCCCAGCTACCTACCGCGCCTCCTGAATCTTAGGCTTGTTTAAAATTTATACCACTTAAACTACTTCTGCCATAGTTTATAGAGCCGTGGTAGCTCATACGTTTACTTTAATTTTTAACATGCGAGATGTTTAATATGCGAGCAACACTGGTTAGAACTAAATTATTAACTGCAATTTTAAGTGCTGATTTACAACGTGCTCGACGGTGAAAGAGAGTATCGCGAGGAAACCTGTATTTCTGAGAAATAATATAACAACCGCCAACGCGCATTGGGGCATTACGGCGGACATTTACTTGTCGTAAAAACCCACTCAGATATCAGGATAGGACTATGAACGACAGTAGAACGAATATATGCTGTAATTTCCCTTTTTAAATTACTTCTGATTTGACTCTTTCTCTCTTTAGATGTAGTGGTCGGAACTATGTAGATAGGGTTTGTAGAAGCCCTCTACAAAAAAGTAATTAGTTATCAGAGTTATTTTTCGTATCTTACTTGTAACTACATAGTCTTCAATTTATGGTTTTAAAGCTTGTTTTCTCTGTTTATATTATACGAGCGAAACGTGAACTATTACATCTAAATTATTGTGACTGACTTACCGTCACGATCTCTGCGTCCAACTGAGGTCTTGCACTGGGGTATAGTAGAAGTAAGACATTAAGTACAATTCCAGCCACAATGCCTATTTCCACGCCCACCACTAAGCAAACGGCAAAGGTCGCAAGGGCCGGAACAAGATCTGCGCGTCTTGAACGCCACATCGGTTTTACCACCTGCAATCAATTCATCGAATCAGTTTCTTTTAATATAGTGTTCATTCAGGTTTCTACATCGTTAGCTCCCTCTTACTTCACAATGCTGTTTTTCATTCATAATGTATCAATAATAATAATAATGTCCTCCAGACCGAATTTCGGCCACGGCGGTCTGCCTCAACGGAACATCAGCGCAGGACAGGATTATAGTGCCCGAGTGTGTGCGCGAGCACAGGTGCACTCTCTATTCCCTCACTCTCATAATCCGATGGGACGGTAAACCGACACGACCGGAGAGAGATCAGGCGCAGGACCAACGGCTTTACGTGCTTTCCGAGTCACGGGAGTGGGACACCGCCAACTTCCTGACTCCGGGCAGCTACTTAGAATTTCTTTGACAGAAAAACTCAATAATTGATTTTTCGGCCGGACTCGGGATTCGAACCTAGGACCTCATGATCAGCGGTCGCACTACTACAACCGCTAGACCAACGAGGCATTCATAATATACAGAAATAGTCAATTCACCTAATAGGTTTTTTCGAACCTGTGTACTTTGAGGTTTCTGATTAAAGAATTTTGGGAATGTAATTGATTACGTCAAAGTAAGAACTTTGGATTCCTGTTATAGCTTTAAAAAAATTTGAAATTTCATACCTAAAACTACATTGTAAATTCTGTCGACTAACTTAATATAGTTACGCTTTCAATAGCTTACGGAAGCTGTCCACTATACAATTTAATTATAATACCAGTAATATATAAGACAGGGAGACATTTTCTTGCTATTGATTAGCAAACACGTGATATTTTTGAAATATTAAGCTTCGTTGTAATGCCACTGTCGCTTATTTCCATTTCAAAATATTTAAAAATAAATAGAGGCATCAGCGCACCAAGCGACGGCGCCTCGACCGCACTTTGTCTCTGCTTTGTTCCCGTCTCCCCTTGAGTCAGCGAGAGCAATTCTGCCTTTGATACTAAGGAAAATATAGAGGAGTCGCTCTTCTTATATTATGTCCGCGCCGCGACAACGTCTATCGTGCTATCAGTCTAAGACACATCATGTCTCGTTCAACTCCGAGCCCACACTTATTTATTTATATTACATTTGCAACTATCACTATCACACTTATTGAAATTGTCCTCCTGGTCACGAGAATATCTAAATTTTCTCGCCAACTAAACTCAGTATGCAAAGTGCGTGTTTAGGGTGCTTTGGACAGGTTTTGGTTCCGTTGCGGGCAGCGCGAGCAGACGCGGTGTCCGTCGACACCGTACGTAGCGAGTGTTTATGTGGCAAGGCCATGCCTTACATATTATTATGTAATTGGCACGAATGCGACGGCTTGACTGGGTAAAAACCACGTTCTCACAGAATATCAGCTAAATGCAGTGTTTCGTATGGTGAGTGTAGAAATCTGGAGAAATTCCATCTTAGTCCTCAAGGGTGTCAACGCAACCATATTTTGAATTTTAAGTGAGGATAGATGTAGATGTCAGATGAGCCATAGCATCCACCTACCAGCAGGTGGACTGCTCCTTGCTCCTTTGTCACCCTTATTCTATAAAAGAAAACCGTCCGGCACGCACATGTCGACGCTCCAATATACTTGAATTCCACGTATAACTCTTATTACATAATATTCAAGTGTATTGAAAGAAAGTCAAAATTAAACGCGATAAAATTCGTTTCGTTAAATGCGAGTGTACTCTTTCGTTTACAATTCGTTTTATTCAACAATGTCTAAAATAAGCACTTGTAATAAAAACTTTTATTATTATCTTAAAACCATCGGGGTTAATACAATAAAAAAGTAGTCGGATAGTTTTTTTCTATACGAATCTTCTGTTGGTGAACTTTTCTTAAGAAGAATAGTATATTGCAATGTGGCTTACCTCATATTCGATCATAAATATAACGGCACAAATCACAACAGCGGCAAGAGATGCTTTCGGTATATAAAAGAAGTATGGCGTTAGTAGACTTAACGCTAGTAGAACCAAAATACCTGAAAAATATGCCATTTTGTATACATAAAATCTTTTCAATTATTAAAACAAAATTGTCTAATCCTCGATTTGCACCGAAATTATTTCGAGCACGGACGTTAAAAAACTTCCAATGGAAATTTGCAAAACACCCAAGATCCTACTATTTTTTATACACAATTATATCAAGATAAGGCAATCGCCTGGATGTGTGCGTGTATATCGTGTAGAGATGAAACGGATATCCGGTAACTATCCGCCATCGACCTATCCGGCCTGAAATTACTATCCAGCCGGATACCGGATAAAAAACACAGTATCAAATTAAATTAAGTACTTCATTTATGTCACTTAACAAATATAATCAGTAATTACAACATTTTCATTTTCAAACCTTTGTGGCCGTGGTAGGAAAAGGGGAGATCTCCCGCCGGGCAAGGTGTTCTGCCCGGGGAGCGGCCAACACTCCGTGTGATAGTTCGGAGATGTTCTATATATACTGTTTATGCTTCGGAATGTTGATAGCGCGATTTAGGCTTCGGTGTGTTTCGGTGTGCTAGTGGCGCAACGACAGCGCCGCTAGATCACCCCTCTGCTCAGACCGGAGGTCGATAGTGAAGTCTCGTTGTCGACGAAAGTGCAAGTGCCAGGAGATTGCCTTGTAGTCGAGAAGAAGGCAAGTAATCTGCGAGAGTGACGTGAAGCAGAGGCGAGCAGTAATGCTCAGAGCCATGCCGAACACTGTAGCGCAGAGTGTAGTTTGAAGGAACAGAAAGCATTATTATTCCAGTGCTGATATGAACCTTGTGAAGCTAGATGGCTTGCAGGATATGAAGACTGCAGACGATATCTGCTCGGGAGCGAATGGGTGGGGTATTTTTATGACGATGATGAAGCTTGAAGTTTCCGAAGGTTGTTGGTTGCGTGTGTTCAGATCACGTCAGGGTCACCACTGTGGCCGGTGGGGAAGGAAAAGGGGAGATCTCCCGCCGGGCAAGGTGTTCTGTCCGGGGAGCGGCCAACACGCCGTGTGATAGTTTTAAGATGTTCTTTATATACTGTTTATGATTCGGAATGTTGATAGCGCGATTCAGGCTTCGGTGTGTTTCGGTGTGCTAGTGGCGCAACGACAGCGCCGCTACACCTTCAAAATTAGTACTCGTACTGCGCTAAGGCACAAAATAAATAATAGTACTACGTAGCTAAGGGCAAATTATGGTGAATAAATATTAATTTCTCTGCATTGTAAGGTAGGTAACAAGCGGTTTCGCCTGTCTTTATAAACAAGGTCAGCTTCAGAAAAAAGTCTTTTGCTGTCTTTCACTACTGTAGGGTGCTGAAAGGTAGATTTTGGCAAATTTTGATAAATTTGGGTATTGTATAGCAATACCTGCCCACCAAATATAAGGGTCACGATCGCGAACAGTTTGCACTGACTTTACTTTTCGCTTCGTGCGATGCACCAAACGGCAATGTTCGGCAGAATATCCGGCGGCCGGATAACCGGCTATCCGGCGATAAGACTGACCGAATATCCGGTATCCAGTATCCGGCTAAACAGCTATCCGTTTCATCTCTAATATCGTGTATGACAAAAAAATGTAGAACCTAGAATCTCGGTGTAAGTAGATGATTTACGAAACCAAATATGACGATAGAGTAGGGGAATTGAGAAGTAACAGAAAAAAATCCTTTACTTTTTCTTAAAGCGCCTTTGAGGCATACAATAATAATGATAACATTACATACCCGTGTAAATACTCCCAAGCTGGGTGGCCACTCCACTCGCATGGTTCACTGCGCTACCAGAAAATGAACCAGTGATTGGCATTGCGCTAACAAATGAACCAAATATATTGGCCAACGAAAGTGTTAAGAGTTCTTGTGTAGCGTCCACAGATTCGCCGCTGGCTAAAAATAAGAGATTTTTTTTAAAATTTTTGCGTTTTCTGTATTATAAAAATAATGTTTTTATATTTTTAAATAGAATTATTATAAAATGAAGGGGAAACGCAGGTAAAATGGTAACAGAGATTCGTTAAAGTATTTCAATATTGTTTTAAAGATTACTCAATATTTTTAAATAAATTAATAATAGGAGCCGTGGTAGCTCGGATGGTTAGTGCTCGCTGTAAATTTCACAATACGCGAGCAAACCGGGTTCGATCCCCACCGGCACCAATGAAATTGTTAATTGCAATTTTAAGTGCTGATTTATCACGTGCTTGGCGGTGAAAACATCTTGAGAAAACCTGCATGTCTAAGAAATAAGAAAAAAATCGAAGACATGTGAAGTTTGCCAACACGCATTAGGGTAAAGCGGCGGACTACTCCTTGCCCTAAAACCCTCTCAGAAATGAGAGGAGGCTTGGAGAAGTGGGACGTATATAGGCTGTAACTTTAAATTAATAATAAAGTAAACCGAAGGTAAAATGGTAACGTTGTAATGCTATTATTCATAGAATTATTTACATATTTTCATATAATTTTTTTTAAGAATTTTTGATAGTGATTTAAGATTACAATAATTATTAATTATAAAAAAATAATACCGTATTAATTAGAAATTTAAAAAGCAAAGAATATTCTAAACGAAACTAACAGCAAATTTTTAAATGAACAGAATTTTTTATAACCGTTTCCGAAAATTTTCCAAAATTGGTTATGATTTTATTTCACGTAATGTGAATATTTTACAATATTATGCGGTCTATTGTATTGATCATTTACTGTTTATTCAAAATAAATATAATTTAATAATTAAAGCAATAATAACAAAAGTAGTTTGTAATTAGTAATTACAAATTAAATATTTGAATAATAAATAAGACGTGTATTATTGTTACTACGGTTTAATCTAAATTACTAAAACATTGGAAAACTGCGTATTGTATAAATAACAACCATAAAGCTGGTTGTTAGACGTACACTACGAAAGTATGAGCTCAATTTGGAAAATAGAAATGTAATCGTTATTGCGGACGCCGCTTCACTTGAATACTGATATGAAAGCGGGGTTGGTAATGTTGTAATACGGTTTTACCCGCACTGCATTATATTCGTACAATCTACCACGAATCTTTTGTTCGCGTAACACGATAAAAGTTACTTTCAGCGTATGTTTCATTGCTATGTTATGCCACAATAGCATGGTTAGAAACTTTCTAATGCTTTGTACCTAAGCTTAAAATTACAGTTGATAACGGTAAAAGCAACAAATACGCTCAAATTTCAGTTATCTTGCCTAAATTGTACGATGATATGTGTGTTATTCGTGTAATGCATATAACAGTTGCCATAGAATACTTGTGTGTAAAAAGTTACAGCCTATATACGTCACACTGCTGGGCACATACCTCCCCTCATTTCTGAGAGGATTATAGGGCAAGGAAATGTCCGCCGCGCTGCCCCAATGCGTGTAGGCGAACTTCACATGTCGTCGAATTTTTTTTTATTCTTCAGACATGCAGGCTTCCTCACGATGTTTTCTTTCACCGCCGAGCACGTGGTAAACCAGCCCTTAAAATTGCAATTAACGATTTCATTGGTGGCGGCGGGGATCGAACCCGGGTTACTCGCGTTCTGTTATATTTACAGCGAGCGTTAACATCTTCACTACCATCATACTTCACTATCATCTAAACTACCACGGCTCAATACTTATGTGTATGTAACAAAAAGGGCCTGCAATATCTTTGTATGCAAGTAAATACGGTTTAAAATATTGTTATGAGTTATAAAATTAAGTTCATCCCGCAGACTGTTTACTTGTAAGTACAATATGCAGGAAGCTCAAGATCATGCTTTATGTTAGTCTATAAAAGCTTTTGTTTAGTTGACTAATGAGACGGGCCGTGATGTTGAAATCTTGAAAACAAAACGATGTTGTAATAAAAATGTCAGTTAATATCAGCATACATATAAGTTGTTATATATGCTGTGGCCCATAGACATCTACATTTATCCTTGATTAAGAATCAAAACGCAGACGCGTTGTCACCCCTGAGAGAAAAGATGGAATGCGTCGTTTCCAGTAAAAAAGGGTCTCCTGATCTCTATACTCTCCACACGAAACACAGCAGTATTAAGCTGCTATTTTACGCTGGTATTTTGTGAGAGCGTGGTCCTTCCCCGGTTGAGCCGACCCATTCGTGCTGCAACCATAATATAGCTGCAGCGTAGCTCTACCACGTATAAAATGAATACACGTATAGAATATGTATATCGACTGAACTTCTACACAACCTACTTTTTTCAAGAGGTTTGTACATTATTATATGCAGATCCTATACTTTAAACGAACAATTCTTATATATATATATATATATATATATATATATATATATATATATATATATATATATATATATATATATATATATATGTATATATATATGTATATATATATATATATATATATATATATATATATATATATATATATATATATACAGGTTGTCCCAGATCTCAATGTCAAGCCGAAACAGGGTGAAAGGATTGATTGTTTCCATCATGAGAAAAATCAGAAAAAAATCTATCCCATGCAGTTCGGAAATTATGGGCATTTAAGAAAAATCTAGAAATTTGGTCAAACTGTAAAATTTTTTCGGTTACTGTGGTTAATTTTTATTATTTTTGTTCATTTGAACTTTGGAACCGTAACCCTAAATAACATTTCTAGAACCACAGTCAAAAATAATGACACAACTGCTCCAAGTTTTCTGGAATTAAGACTGTTTGCTAAACTTTGAATTTAAAATTTTCAACATTTGTCGACTTTGAAAGGTCATCCTTTAAAAAAAATTACTAAAGTGCCTTAGCAAGTGCCATTAAAATTTGCGCATTTAATCAGGATTGTAAAATGGTACAATACTTATTGCTTTTATCCTAAAAAAAAACTAGTAAATAAATAAAAACCTCGAGTAACCCGATTTTTGGTAACCCATTTTACTCAGTTCAAGTGTTTTTATTGATGTAAGAGATGGATAGTGGAGATGTTTGCCATGAGCGACCAAGACAGATAGTGACGCCAATTTGACCAAAGTCAACAAAAGTAAGTAAAATTAACAAAATAATGAAAAATCTTGACCTAGTTTAGTTTAAGTTTATTGGAATAAAAGTCAGATAGTGAAATAACATTTTTTTTTATTACAATAAGTGTCCAAATTGTTTACCATCAGCCTCAATACACGCCCTACATCTTATTAAAAAAGATCTGGTTATTAGTCGGTCATATCCTCGAGAGTTGATGTCCTCAGTAACTTGAGAAATTCGTTCACGCAGGTCGGCTACCCTGTCAATGGGCTTTGAATAAACTTTTTCTTTTTAGAACGCCCCAATAAAAAAATCCAGGGGATTTAAATCTGGGGAACGGGCTGGCCACGAGATAGTGCCTGAACGTCCAATTCACCTTCCCGGATATTCCTGGCCAAGAAAATCTCTTACTTGCACCGCGTAATGCGCTGGGCAGCCATCTTGTTGATACCATATGTGGCGACGATCTGTTACTCCGTCCTCTAATAAACTTGGTAAATTTTCTCGTAAAAAATGTAGGTAATTCGTGCCATTAAAGTTCTCAGACGGCTCAAAAGGCCCAACTATTTTGCCGTTTAAAATTCTGTTCCACAGGTTTACTTTAAAGCGACACTGGGATCTGTCTTCTCGCATTAAATGTGGATTCGCCACATGCCACTCATGAAAATTGTGTAAGTTTATGTAACCATCTTTTTTCAATGTAGATTCATCTGACCAGAGAATTTTTTGGGTGTATTGGGGATTTTCGTTACGCCTCTGTAGCATTGTTCTACAAAATGAAATCCTTTCAGGATAATCTCGAGGAAGAAGACTTTGAACGCGTTGTACGTGAAACGGATGCATGTCGGCTCTTTATAAAATACGATGTGATGTGCTTTTGGGTATTCCCGTTCTTTCTTCAATTCCACGAACGGAAATACTTGGATCATCTGCGACTTCTTGCAACACTTCTTCCTCGTAAGGAAAGCGAGCTCTACCTCCAGCCCGTATTTGATTGGGGAAATGGCCGCCATCCGTAAGTGAACGGTGCACATTAACAAACATGCGGTGATCCGGATAGTGCTCTAAATTCGGATATCTTTTACGACAAAGTCTAGCTGCGGCACTTGCGTTGCATCTGCATTCCCCATAAATTAGATGCATGTTGGCATATTCTTGTGAAGTGTAGCGCGTAGACATGATAGATAACAAGGATGCCAACACAAAAGTGCAATTCCAAAAGAGAGAAGCCAAAGTTGCCCGGTATGTAATCAACAAGTCCAATTCACAATAATCTAAGTCCAAAAACAGAAGCCAAGTTGTCAGTACTAAATCAACACAAGCGAATACGGAAAGGTGCGCAGTAGATGAATGAGCGAAACCACAGAATACATTTACCCTGACGGGAGCGAAACGTACTAACTGGTGTCAGACGCATCTCCGTCTCACTGCGTGGCGTCACTATCAGTCTCGGTCGCTCACGGCAATCATGTCCATTATCCATCTCTCTCATTTTTCCGTAAAATTAAGAACCTACCAAGACCTACCTAGCAAGTGTGAATAAAAAACGTTTGAACTGAGTAAAATGGGTTACCAAAAATCGGGTTACTCGAGGTTTTTATTTATTTACTAGTTTTTTTTAGGGTAAAACCAAGTATTGTACCATTTTACAATCCTGATTAAATGTGCAAACTTTCAATGGCACTTGCCAATGCACTTTAGTAATTTATTTTTTAAAGGATGACCTTTCAAAGTCGACAAATGTTGAAAATTTTAAATTCATAGTTTAGCAAACAGTCTTAATTCTAGAAAACTTGGTGGTTCGAGAAATGTTATTTAGGGTTACGGGAAAATTTAAATATTAATCTTTATAAGTGGTAGAGATATGCTGCAGTTATATTAGTAGTATAGTTGTAGCACGAATGGGTCGGCTCGACCTGGGAAGGACCACGCTCTCACAGAATACCAGCGTAAACTAGTAGCTTAATTGTGCTGTGTTTCGTATGGTGAGTGTAGAGAACTGGAGACCCTTTTTACTGGAAATGAGACATTCCATCTTAGTCCTCACCGGTAACAACGCATCTGCATTTTGATTCGTAATAGAGGATACATGTAGGTATCTATGGGCCACAGCAAATACTTACCATCAGTTGGACTGTGTGCTCGTTTGTCACCATACCCTATAAAAAAATTATATAGCATGTTATGTGAGCAGATACAGGAGTTGAGCCGCTCTGTTCTCTGCTGTGCGAAATACTTTCTGCTACATAGACTTTTTAGTGTGTAGGCTGATAGTTAATCTAACTATGCAAGCGAATACCTGACGTTTTATTAGTCGTTGATATCCAAAACACAAATATGAAATATAAGATAAGTGCAACTCACCAAAAGCTTTAGCGATCGCCACGTTGCCCAACACCCCAATAATCGGAACTAGAACAATCGAGGAGCCCAGATCCGAGCACATCTCTATGAATGTAACATTCCGCCCCCCGTATTCCGTATTGAACGGCGGCAAGCTCCACGTTGGCAGACCTTCTCTAAAATGAAAATCTATTACGAATACCGGCATTGACTTGCCGGTTGCAGGCAAGGTTATTTTAGCATAAACAATGTTGTTAGGTAGTAAAAGGACAAAATTTAAAAATTCGTTGGTTGAATAGGCTTGCAGTTTTCAGCGAGGCAGACTAAATTTTGAAATCTGCAAGAAACGTGAGTTTAAAAATGCTTTGGAAAACTTGCGATGGCGTCTGATACATTTTATGTTGAAATACTGCATAATAGTTACATTAATAAAGTAAAAAGACAATTTAATTTTTTCATACGGTACATACAAAAATTTTCACTTTCAAAATAATATAACAGAACTACGTTATATAAATTTGTCGTAAGTGGCTGCGTAAAGAAATCTACTAATGTCATCCCGTGTGTCATAAGAGGCGACCACAGAGTAATTTTTGTATACCTGAAAGAGGCGACAGATAGAAAAGAAAAACATGAAGTAGGCAGCAGCATGTTCATAATAACAGTTAAAAATAATTTGCTTCCTACCAGCATGTTCATAATATCAATTAAAAATAATTTAAAAATAAAAACTGTGATTGCCAATCCGTCTTACCAAGTGACAAACATGAGACCTAAGTTCAGCAATGGACTATGATAGACTGCAGTAATGATGATGATCATATAAATAAAACCTTGTCAAAAGCCGTGTTAGTTCAGAGCAAAATGCTCGCCTTAAACTTGATAGTATGCAACTTGAATTCGTTGCCCGCCGTCACCGACGAAATTGTTAGTTAAAATTTTTAGTGCTGATTTAATAACCAGTTCGAAGGTGAAGCTGAACGTAATAAGGAAACCGGCTTGTCTTAAAATATGAAAAAAGATTCGAGAACATATTATAATTATGAAGTCCAATAACACGCACTGCTAACATAAACCGGTTGCAAATTGGAACCACTTGTCGCTACATTCTATTGGGTATCGAATTCCACATTTATGCGATGACTGATACTAAAAGACGTCCCGAGAGGTGACGTAAACGCCACCATATCCACAAAAGATCCTTTTCTAAAAACATGTAATTTATATTTGGCTAGGAATCAAAGCATAAGCTTTATAATGCTGTGTTAGTCTCTACTTTAATGTATGGTAGTGAAAGCTGGGTGTGGCAGAAGAAGCACGAAAGTAGAATAAATGCTGTAGAAATGCGGTCTTTAAGGAATATGCTAGGGTTGAATCTGAATGACAGGGTGAGAAATTGCGTGATAAGAGATAAATGTGGTGTGCAAGATGATGTTGTGACCAGGATTAAGAAAGGAATGCTTCGGTGGTTTGGTCATGTGGAAAGAATGAATGAGGAAAGAGTGACAAAGCAAATTTATATGGCAGATGTGAACGGCCGAGTCGGGAAGGGACGCCCTAGGAAAAAGTTTATCGTCCAAATTGGCGATATTTTGAAAATGGGCCATGTTAGAAGTACCCTTAACCGACGAGCATGTATGCGTAGATATATGGATGTAAAGGAGGCGAAAGAGGTATGTCAGGATCGTGCCAAATGGAAGTCCGTAGTCTCTGCCTACCCCTCTGGGTGACAGGCGTGAGTGTTTATGTTATGTTTATGTATGAATCAAAGCCAGAACGGGGTATTCAGGTAGCTCACTGTATGTTATGGCTGCAATTAATTTTCTAAAGTATTCTGATAGTACTCACTTGACAGTTCCGGTTAGTTTAAACGGCGATTCAGAATGTCTGTCTAAAAAGAATGCCAATAGAGAGCAAAGTAAAACGATTATGGCATTTCTAGACGTTGACAGCAGCCATAGGGCTTTCTTTAATCCTTTTCGGTTTGCTAGCAGATTAAGATCTTTCATTTTCTGAAACAAAAATAGTGTTTTTTTTTTCAGTCAAGTGAAGATGATAATCGAGGATACAGTAAAATTACTTTAGTTTACTTACTTAGCCATAAGTGGTTGCTGAGGCCAATGGATTAAGACTCAACAGTCAACATGCAAACGTGATGTTAAAACAGGTTTTCGGTTCTGCAGTGCAATTTAATAACACGCTCAGAGTTACACAATTACACAGCTGATCACCATATGAGTCACGGGACGATTATGCCGTTACTTACGCTGATATTTTAAAGCAAGTCCTTCCCAGGTCGAATCGACCAATTCGCGTGGCAACCATGATACGATTGCAGCGTAGCGCTACGTCTAATATGGCGGCAATCATCGTCATCATAATCTGTAGTAGTTTTACACAAGACTGTAATAGTCTTACACAAGTCTACTGCTAAACATAGGCCTCCTTAAAGGAATATCGATTTCCTGAACGTCCTATCAGGTGGTCACTTCATCCGGTGCGAAGGCTGCCCTAAACTTCACTTACCAGTACACCTTTCGACAACCTTTCTTTCTTTTTTTTTATTTTATAGATTGAAAAGAGAAGAGATTTATTGATCAACCGCAACGCCAGGGGAATTGCAGGTGCGTCGCCGGCCCTTTAAAAAGGAGTAAGCTCTTTTCTTGAAGGTCCTCAGGTCATATCGGTTCGGAAAAATCACCTTCCCTATCCTATCAGTTGTCATTTTTTCGAGTCCATTCCCGCTCTAGCTTACTGACAAGTTGAACTATGTACTCATCTACTCGTTACGAATCCTTTGAAACTTAAAATCAAGAGTTATTGCCAATGATGACATATGGATCTGAAGCATGGTCTTTCATCGTTGGATGTATCAGGATTAGAGGAAATGTATTGAATTGTTAATAGTTATATTATTGGGCTATTTAATACCGAGTAGAGCGTCTATTTTGTAACATTTTTTTTATCTAGATACTAACTAGAGTATATAAAAGAGACCTTAAAGCAACAATTCACCTACTGTTATGTTAGGCCTGAAAAATAATAGAGCCAGTGCGATCATGATATGTTACGTAGCATTCATCTTAGTCCTCAAAAGCAGCCAGTGCGAATATATGTTACGTAGCATTCATCTTAGTCCCCAAAAGGATATAGTGCGATCATATGTTACGTAGCATTCATCTTAGTCCTCAAAAGAATACAGTGCGATCATGATATGTCACGTAGCATTCATCTTAGTCCTCAATAGGAGCCAGTGCAATCATGATATGTTACGTAGCATTCGTCTTAGTCCTCAAAAGCAGCCAGTGCGAATATATGTTACGTTGCATTCATCTTAGTCCCCAAAAGGAGATTAGTGCGATCATATGTTACGTAGCATTCATCTTAGTCCTCAAAAGAATACAGTGCGATCATGATATGTCACGTAGCATTCATCTTAGTCCTCAATAGGAGCCAGTGCAATCATGATATGTTACGTAGCATTCGTCTTAGTCCTCAAAAGCAGCCAGTGCGAATATATGTTACGTAGCATTCATCTTAGTCCCCAAAAGGAGATAGTGCGATCATATGTTACGTAGCATTCATCTTAGTCCTCAAAAGAATACAGTGCGATCATGATATGTCACGTAGCATTCATCTTAGTCCTCAATAGGAGCCAGTGCAATCATGATATGTTACGTAGCATTCGTCTTAGTCCTCAAAAGCAGCCAGTGCGAATATATGTTACGTAGCATTCATCTTAGTCCCCAAAAGGGGATAGTGCGATCATATGTTACGTAGCATTCATCTTAGTCCTCAAAAGAATACAGTGCGATCATGATATGTCACGTAGCATTCATCTTAGTCCTCAATAGGAGCCAGTGCAATCATGATATGTTACGTAGCATTCATCTTAGTCCTCAAAAGAATACAGTGCGATCATGATATGTCACGTAGCATTCATCTTAGTCCTCAATAGGAGCCATTGCAATCATGATATGTTACGTAGCATTCATCTTAGTCCTCAAAAGAATACAGTGCGATCATGATATGTCACGTAGCATTCATCTTAGTCCTCAATAGGAGCCAGTGCAATCATGATATGTTACGTAGCATTCGTCTTAGTCCTCAAAAGTGACAGCGTCTATATAGCCTTCTTTGCTTTAACTAGGTTGCATGTACTAATAGGTATCTGCAGTTAGTTTCATTTGATATGTATTAGAAAAACACTGCTCGAATGGTTCGATTGGTAGTGACAAGCAATCACAAAATACCAGCGTGAAATAGCAGCATAATGCAGTCGTGTTAATGCGGGGAGTTGCAGATGTGTTGCCGGCCTTTTAAAAAGGAGTAAGCTCATTTCTTGAAGGTCCCTAAGTAGTACCGGTCCGAAAAAATCGCCAGTGCTGAACGGCCCACAAAAAAGTCGTGAGAGAAA
>JAUPFT010000110.1:0-86997 GCA_036936625.1 Parnassius smintheus behrii
GTCAAAATAGGTTCCGGTGCCTCCCCCGGAGGCAATTCAGGTAATAAATAATGTTCCATACATGAAATAAGTTGCGTGACCCTATAAAAAGATTGCATTAAATAGTTTTTGCTTAGTGTAATAAGAGTAAAATAGTTATATTACCAAAATAAACATTAAATATTAAATTGATTTGTTTTAGAAAGCGATGTTTAAATAGTAGAATCATCACTTTTGATGAATGTATGTCGAGAGTGATTGAATAATATATTTAATGGAAATTAAAATAAAAATTAAATTTGATTATTACTAAAATCACTTTTTTAAATAAAATTACTTTAAAAAAATAACTATCTAAATAATAGTAGTGATAAATAAGACTTACGATAGCATAATCGTCCACCGTGAGAACATGATTGAGCCTAATAATGATCGGAGACTGGGTACAGTGCGATGCTCTCGACACACAGATCTTCCGAAGCGGAATGGAACCGGAGTACTAGCGTCAGAAACCTTGTATACCCCCGCAGCTCGTTCGTACTTGCGACTTGAACTTGGATTTATCTCTATCTTAAATACGGGGTGTCCGGTTTTACTTGTTAATGTCATTTCCATAAAGTATTAACGATATTTAACCCATACCTTAAGCCCATGAGAATTTTCATAACTGTGCAAGGACATTAAGACTAGTAACTGTAATTTCAAGTTTAATATATTTTGAGTATCGAGATTAAATTTTAAAAATGTCAAATTTGCGGTAAAATAGCCAAGAAACTTATTTAGTTAAATAAAAAGAAAAATACGTAAGCAAAAATATGTGTACAAGACTTATGTAGAAACAATATATTGTGTATAGTTAAGGACAATCATGCAAACGTATTTTTGAACGTTTCCAACACTAGAATTTTTAGTGTACCGTGTATGTGATAATATAGTGTGGTGACAAACGAACACTGAATCTGAGACACTTCTCAGAACTAAATTGAAGGATGTCGTTAGCAGCAAAAGTTTCCCCGGGCTCAACACTCACCATTTTAGAACAGCAGTGTTTCCTGTACGAACGTATTCCTTCACTGGTCCATTCGTGCTGTAGCTATAATTCACTGCAACGTACTCGTAGCTTTTCCAAGTTCCAAGTGAAGAAAATGCACATAGACCATCAGTCTGAATGTGTTAGACACCGAACAATTATTTGTATCATGTGTATTATTGTTTGTTTAACGCCGAAATCAAACCCGCTGTTTATATTTCTACAGCCAAATGCTGCTAAGCCGTTAGATTTAAATTGGTGCGAATCTATATTGCATTTATTTAATTTCTTATGATGGTAATTTATTTTCATGTTGAACGAATACTTCTTTAAGAGCTATTATTAAGGAATCTATAATATTTTGTGCATTTTAAAAATGAAATATTGTTTCTTTTAGTATAATGACTTCTCCTAGGCCATGTAGTGGCTGCGTAAGAGAATCAGACAGAGGGAAATGAAATAGAAACGACAGTAGCATTGTCCTGATTACAACCCAAACTAATAAATAATTTCGGTTGCCAACTCGCTTGGCAAGTATGGCAATATGGCAAATATTCCTCCTATGAGGCAAATTATGGGGGGGGGAGGCTAAGCAGTGGACTGTTGTTAGGCTGTAATTAATGAATTATGAACCTTCTCATCTCACTATGTAATAAAAATTAAAAACATTTTAACCATAAATATTAAACAGATTTTATTAAATTTTCCGCTGTATTATAAACAACATAAAGAATCTGTGTATCGGTAAATCTTAACGGCCATTTTGTTGTTCGATAATCGCATCAACCTGTATAATTCCGGAGAACAGGTATGGTGTACCAATGACCTGTTTAGCATAAACTCGCTCCCACGCTCCCGACATTCGCGATAGATTCTTGCACGCTCTTAAAATGTGATTTGCTCTATATTTAGGATGTGTAGTAAAACAAACATCGACGCGGTACAGTTGAGACGTGAACGCGGTCGATAATAGCGCATTACGGTGGCAACTATACAATAGGCCCCGTAATTTTGAGTTCCCACGGTCGGGGTTTTTTTCGGAGTGTAAAATTGACATGCAGAGCATGTTTCGGAGCGGTCGGAGCTCGATGATCCATTTAAGACGTGAATTGGAACTTTTCCAAAAATCCGCCAGGGTGCACTTATAAAAATTAATATGTATATTGAATTTTTTGTAAGGTGTTTTAATATAATTATTTTAATTTTTTTTAAAGAATATTAACAATGCTATAAAAATTACTAATATTCCCCTTAACCACTCGTGTTAAGCTTAAATTGCTTGTGTTACGAGTGGTTTACGCCAGTAGTCGAATGGTGGATTCGAACCCACGAACTTTTTGAGTTCGCGGTCCGCGCCCTGCCATTATAACTAATATTATAACCTGACTGTGTAGTGGCAGTTTAACAATGTTGACTAGCCTATATCGTCCCGTGGGTGTTATATGAGGCGGCAGAGGAAAACAAATCAGAAAATGAGCAGAAGCGTATTCCTAATAACAGCCAGAAAATAAAAAAAAGCTGCGGTTTCCAACCGGTCCACCTAGCGTGGCAATAAAGACGAATAATCGTATCCTCTCTATGGGACAATCTATGGTGGTCTCACAAAAAATGAATTTCAAAATAGAAATTTTACTAATTTAGAATAAATTTTTAATTATTTTTATATATTTCAACGTGGTAGAGCCACGCTGCAGCTATATTATGGTTGTAGCACGAAAGAGTCAGCTCGACCGGGGAAGGACCACGCTCTCACAGAATACCAGCGTAAAATAGCAGCTTAATATTGCTGTGTTTTTTATGGTGAGTGTAGAGATCCGGAGACCCATTATACTGGAATCGAGGCATTCCGTATTAGTCTTCAGGGGTGACAACGCATCTGCGTTTTGATTCTTAATCGAGGATAAATGTAGGTGTCTATGAGCCACAGCATCCACTTTCCATCAGGTGGACTGTGTGCTCGTTTGTTACCATTATTCTATAAAATCTTCATAAGATTTTATTAGTAGGTACCTTCTTACCATTATATTAATCATTTTATCATCTACCAGTTATTCTTTACATAAAAGATTGTGATGTTTGTGCTTAAGATAAGAACAGTCTTTTTTGTGGAATCGTTTCAGCTCATTTTGTTCACCTGAATGGTCAGTAGGCGCTGTGGTCCTATGGTGTACAGACATCTTCATCTGTTGTCGGTCGAGAATCAAAATGCAGATGCGTTGTTACCAGGGCTAAGATGGAATGCCTTATATAATTATTAAAAATGATATTTGGTTCTCAGCACTCACCGTATAAAATACAGCAACATTTTAACTATTTCAGACTTGCGAAGAGGAAATAACCTTAATAATTATAGGAAAAAAAACTACAGGTAATATTGTTGTACAATTTTTTTAACAATTGTACATTCATCCATCCATTAAACGACAATCTGATTGAATATAAAACTGAAACAATCGAACTTTTGTATTCCTACAACTGTATTTTTAATTTGTTTATGTTATATTTTATTCTATGAATAAATTTTATATGTGGATTAAAAAATCAACTTTTTTACACGAGTGCCAAGGACAGGTTATGTTTTTCGCACGTATATTGTATGTATGTATATTTGTAAATTTCTTAATTACCTCGTACCTTCCAAAAGGCTGGATGGATTTCGGCAGTTAAGGTATCGTTATATTCGTCTTAAAAACCCAAGTGTTCTTAGCCAGCTGATTGAAAAAAAAGCCGAATTTTTGGCGCGAAATTGTAAACAGTTAATAAAAGAAATTAACTAAACCTATCGAGTATGTTATTAAAATAAAGGAAATTAAAAGGGAATCACAAAAATATATATACCTAAGTAACATGTTTATCTTTAATTAGGAATAATAAATTGATTTAAAAAGTTATTGATAGCGTAAAAATGGGCCATGTTTGTGTCGAACCTCGTGCTATCATATGAAATTTAGTTGATAAGAATGTGTCGGGATACTAAAAAGTCTAAAATAAAAAAAATATAAAAAAACCCAATTGCAAAAAGACAATTTAAAAATAATGCACAAAAAGACCGAAACAAGATTGAGAACAGAAATAAAATTAAAATTAACTATAAATAAAGTTAACTCTAATTCGGTTTAACAGACTATGTAATGAGCTGGGCGGGACCCAACTGAAAATTATTAATCGAAAGAAAACAAAACTTTTATCATTAAAAAACGAAGATTTTTGTTTATTTTTAATTATTTATTTTATTGATATATAAAAACACATAACACGTGGGCAGTATGAAAAGTTTCCGACCTAACAAAGATACAATAAATAATAAAAAACTTAAAATTTATTTCAATTTTTCTACATAATCTTCTTGTCACTCTACACACTTCTCCCAGCGATGCTCCCATCTCTTTAACCCGTCTAAATATTACTCGGCGTTTCTCTCTGCGAAATAATTGTTCATCTCTCCTCATTTAACTAAAATCTCTGTCCTCCAATTTCCCATCTAAATAGTACTCAGCGTTTTTCTCTGCAAAATAATTGTTCATCTTTCCTCATTTAACTAAAATCTCTGTCCTCCAATTTCCCGTCTAAATAGTACTCAGCGTTTTTCTCTGCAAAATAATTGTTCATCTCTCCTCATTTAACTAAAATCTCTGTCTTCCAATTTCCCGTCTAAATAGTACTCAGCGTTTTTCTCTGCAAAATAATTGTTCATCTCTCCTCATTTAACTAAAATCTCTGTCCTCCAATTTCCCGTCTAAGTAGTACTCAGCGTTTTTCTCTGCAAAATAATTGTTCATCTCTCCTCATTTAACTAAAATCTCTGTCCTCCAATTTTTAGATGTTTGTACATCTAAAAATTGTGCTCGGAGGACAGAAGACAGAAAGAAGTCGCTTGTGGCTAGATCTGGTGAGGAAGGTGGATGGTTAAGCAGTTCAAACTTCAAACCGTAATTCGTGGATTTTTGCCATGGCAATTGTTGAGATGTGGGACAGCTCGTTGTCATGGTGAAGAAACAGGATTTTCTTTTGCTACAAATGGGGCCTTTTTTTCCAATTTCTGCCTTCAGTTTGTCAAGTAATGATGCGTAGTATGCTCCTTTAATGGTTTTTCCTTTTTGAAGATAACCGATCAAGATAACTCCATGACTATCCCAAAAACCTAACGAGCACGATCTAGTTATATAACTATCTTACTAGACTAATTTAGGGAAATAATTATAAGTTGACCAAGAAAACAACTAATTTTGACTTATACTTTTGAATTTTTTAAATTAAAACGTTCAATTCTTTCAATATCTTTCAATATAAAGTACGCGGCCTTAGGGTGGGTCTAACAACCACCCCAGCCGCACCTTGAAACTACTGTCAAAAATTAACATGAACAATAATACAACAGGAACTGCAGATCCAATGTCAATGTCGCAAAATTAGTTGGAGGATTTTTTTAAATTTTTTCAGCAACTCTTTAAGTTACCTACAAAATTATCTCTTTGGTCCTGAATATTTTTTTCGTTGTTACATTAATTGCAAAACAGCTGCGATCAGTTTCCTTCACCACATGACGATACTCCATAAATAACATTAACATTTTCTACACGAGTTTGCTCCTGAACATTCGGTTTACAATTATTTTTCTTTCACTGGATTAGTCTAGTAAGATAGTTAGGAACCGCTGTCATATAACTATATTACGATATATAGTTGTATCCTTAGGGATATAACTATATCACGGCTTTGAGCATCTTATTGCGACATAGACATTTACAGTAAACTACAATGCGCAGTAATATTTGAAGGCATGACATAACAAAAGAGTCAAAAACTTAATAAGTTTTGTTTTGATGCCAACAAATATCGTCGTGTCACTTCACTCAGTTTTGACCGTCTTGCTTCGTCCATTATATTATATTGCGAGACAAATAAGTAGTTAAATTACTGTATTATATTATTGAGTACCGCGTAATAGAGATGTTTTTGCAATGACGTAGGTTTTTTTAAAGTTCTGTAAACACTTAATAGCTCCAATCATTCTTTTACTATATTCTAATGCTTTTGTAATGCAATTACATAATCAATAATATTGCTAGTATTATGCTTCTTAAATGCGATTGGCAACTTCATTGACCATAGTAATGCTACTTTAATCCGATTCATACCTTATTTGACCATAATAATGCGAATTTAATGCGCTTGTAATGCAATTAAAGAACTACTGTGAACCTATTTAAGATCTAAAGCCGTATGGTTTGTGCCCAAGTAAGCATTACAATAGCCGTATAAACGTTTGTAATGCTACTATAGAACTAAATCAAAAAGTGACAACGATACAGAAATGATGTAAGTCAACTGTTATACTGCTTTGATGTGTTACTTGGGCCGTGAAGAGAGCATAGTTATTAGGTGATATGTCGAGACAACACTAACTTCGCAAGTTCGTACCTAAATGTAATATTTTCTAATTTAATGAATTCAATGAACACGGTTGACATTATGTAATACATAAACGTTCCAATATAGAACATTAATTATTTTTTCTTTATGTTTTAATTTTTTTTTAAAATTCTAAATTGGTTATCATCTTATAAATTTAGTTTTTAATTAGAATTAAAATAAGAATCAATGAATCAATTCGACATTTTTTTATCAAAAATTAAAAACGGAAACTATATAATTTGAACGAAATGACAAACATGGATAATACCAGTCAAATACAAATGCCGGTCAGGATTAACTCCAGCCTGAAAGAGAAGTTATGGTTGAGTGTGCGAATCCGACCTTGTAGGCAGTCTCCAAACGGAGCGATGCCAATTTTGAGAGATTCAACGCTTCCAAAATACAAACGTGCTTCTTCACCTCTAAAAGGATCCCACTCACCTCGACCCTTACTTTTCGGGATATATCTTTAGAGTACACTGACTGGTGCTGCAAAATGCCACCAGCATTGCACTCAGTGAAGCGACGTCCTAAGAGGCTTATTGGTATCATTGATTTGGTTGAAACCAATCTTGCCAGCTTTGAAAACAGGGGAAGAATGGTCAGCCTCTCAGTTTTCCATTGAATTCATTTCGGAGAATGTATGCAATTACACCAACCTTAATTCTCTTTTCTCATTTCCGCCATCGGACAACCAGGCGGCCGGCGAGTCTTCACCCCTTTGTTGTGACATCCCACGTATTCGAACCAAACGGTGTGCATTGACTTTCGTAATGTGTTCAAGGCATGTCATACGTTGTACATGTCATATTATGTTATAGATTACCACAAAATATAACACTTAACTTACAATAAATATTTTGAATTTGAATTTGTGAGAATAAGATGTTGTTACGCTAAGACGGTGCGATTTACTATCTAGGGCCTCATTACTACTTACCACCAGGTGCAATTGTAGTCAAGCAGTAAGTTACAATAAGTTAAATAAATATTTTCGAAATCGTGTTGGAAAGATAAAACTTCACTGGTTTTGGAGGCTTGACTTGGGTTGGATTGGCTTTTGAAACCTCTCTTTTTTATAAGAAAAGGTGGCAAACGAGTACACAGTTTAGCTAATGGTAAGTGGTTGCTGGGGCCCATAGACATCTACATCTATCCTCGATAACGAATCAAAATGCAGATGCATTGTCATCCGTGACGACTAAGATGTGATGCCTCGTTTCCAGTAAAATGGGTAACAGGTTCTCTACACTCACCATACGAAATACAGCAGCGTTGAGCTGCTATTTTACGCTGGTTTTCTGTGAGACGTGACCATCAGACAGATGACCAGATGACCAGATGAAGATCAGACCAGACCAGACCAGAAGAAGAGAATGACCAGATGATCATACGTTTTTGTGAGCGTGGGCCTTCCCCGGTCGAGCCGACCCATTCGTGCTACAACCATAATATAGCTGCAATGTGGCTCTACCACGTATAAACGCCAACGCCAACTTCACCTAATAAGTACGAGGTGTCATCAAACGAGACTCTGACTACGACTCAATAATGTATATGCACCCTAAAATACCACAGAATACCAGCGTAAAATAGCAGCTTTATACTGCTGTGTTTCGTATGGCGGGTGTAAAGATCCGGAGACACTTTTCTACTGGACGAGGCATTCCATCGTAGTCCTCAGGGGTTTCGCATCAGCGTTTTGATACTTAATCGAGGATAAATGTAGATGTCTATGGGCCACAGCATCCACTTACCATCAGGTGGACTGTGTGCTCGTTTGTCACCCTTATTCCATAAAAAAATATTAGGAGCAGTTACGTCCCAATTACACTACACTCAATTACTTGCAAGGAAGTAAGAGTAGTAAATGGGCACACATTTAGGTTTTGGACTCTTTTTCTGCCGGGGAGTGCGTCTGGTTAAGTACTAGAAACCTGCCTACTACCTATAAGTGCTCCGGTGTGAATGGTGAAGAGAGCCGGTACAATTATAAGTTGTGAAGCTTTTCATATTCGTCAG
Organism: Parnassius smintheus behrii; assembly: GCA_036936625.1. Taxonomy (NCBI): domain Eukaryota; kingdom Metazoa; phylum Arthropoda; class Insecta; order Lepidoptera; family Papilionidae; genus Parnassius; species Parnassius smintheus. Next base: position 8,447 of record JAUPFT010000110.1, read on the forward strand.
AGGTGGCAACGCATCAGTACCGTTCTTTATTTAACGTTAATTGCAGATGTCCATCGCCTGCATAGCCACTTATCATTAAGTGGACTGTAAGTTTGTTTATCAATCCAGTTCCATTTAAAAAATTACTACCGTACGGTGTGTTAAACACGCTGAATGCCCTGCACGTCTGTACAGAGCCTTTTACCTCGCTGTGTGTAATAGACTCATGTATGTTATGCTTGTTTAAAGGTATAAAGTATCGTCTACTTCACATGAGATAGCTGAGAGGTGACAGTAGGCAAATGCTTCATACTCTTAAAAATGTGCTGCTTGAGTTTGATTGTTTGACAAATAGATCTAAATATTTTTGCGTTTTTTTTTTATTATTATATAGAACTTGCTTGGGTTATCTATGAGCTTAACTCAAAAATTATTTATTTTTTATGGCTTTAACATAATTAAGCATAAATTCACACAAGTTTTGTCGAGACGATGGTCCATAGTTATGTTCGGATAGGTGGCACAATAGTGCACTTAGTTAGTAATAAATTATATAGTCGCCGGTAAAAATACTCGTCAACAATTTCGAGATTAGTGCTCCCAACAACTATCGGCGTAGGTGTGATATGGTCGCTACAAGCTACAAGAAATATCTTGGTAAAATATTATTATAAACAACGTCTATCGTATAATAATAAGAAGAGCATAACTCCAAAAATCAGACTTTAAATGAAAAATAATCCTATTATCTTTCATTATCTATAAATTAATTGATAACTTATCATAGGATAACATATTCAGGACAGTTTTATACCACTCCGTATGAGAGGCCTTGGACTGTTGAGATTATGGTCAAATATTTACGTACCAGACCAATTTTATTTAAAAGAGGCATAAAACAAAAAATAGCTTTAATTTTTTCTTAATCGTGTATAGAAAATTTGTCTTTAAAATAAATATTTTAAGGGTGGTCTATCAAACAGTTGTGTCAAAAACAAGGGTGCCATACTTAAATTTTCATTATTTACTAATCAAACTCAATCAAATAAAGACATTACACTTACATTCAATAAATAAATTTTGCAAAAAAACATAAATTTTTTTTGGCAAGGCAAAAAAATCATAAATTTTTTTAAGTGGCAGAAAATAAAAAATTATTTTTATATACCTATTCCGTATGACCACTTTTTTGACGGTCACTGCTTAGACTATTAGGCGTTTTATGACCTTGAGATATTGCCGTCATCGACTGTCCTCCTGTCATCAAAATCTCAAAAAAAATTATTATGTGACACGTCAGCATATTGAGATTTTTTTAAATAAAATATTATAAAGGATAAGATTTTATTAGTTTGCATTGTAAATATAGTTAGATTTTAGATAACGATGCATTCAAGACATTACAGTATTTTAGCAACACTCCCTAACTCCCTATACTATTATCTGTAGCGGAACCTCAGAAAGTGGCGAATATGTGGCTTGTCTACTGTTAATTATAGATAGGTTTTTTAGGTACATTTGAATTATTAGGACGATTTTAAACGATAAGCAGCTAGTTTCTGCCCATCGACGATAGATATCTATCTTTAATCACAGTTTGAATTGAACGGGCTTAAAATAAATAAAATGTACTTATCATATCATTTTTTGCGTGTACAAACCTACATTTGCAGTTGGAGCGTCGACCGCGAAGTTTATTTATGTATGAGAGAACATTTCTTCCCATTGCAAAGTTAAATTCGTCCTTCAATCCAACTTAACTTTTCGTTCGACAGTGTTTGGTGGGTTACCTTAAGTGGGTAACATTTTCCCCCCAGAACGGGTCTTGGCGATGGGGCTTAGTAGCCGTGCCTTGTTCACCCGCAGTGAACAAAGCGGAACCCACATGGCTGGCCTGAGGTGTGAAGGGCCGGCCAAAGGTGGTCACTCCGAATGCGTTTGGCGAGCCCCCTTCGGATGTGTGCCAGCGGACTGCGGTGAGAGGGGTGTCCTGTCCCCCTACCGCTGCCGCCGATGTGAAGTCACGGAGGAAGAGGAGTGTTGGTACGGTGATGCACCACTCGCCCTATCCTCCACGACTTAAACTTGGCCGATGCGGTGGTGGTGATGCTGCATGGGGAGATGAGTGTCGGTATTACGAGGCCCTGCTCTCCCCGCCCCCACAGCCGGATCTTGGTTGACAGCGGAACCCTAGATCAGATCCGCCTCTGGGGTTGGGAAGGCTAGTGCTTATGAGTGCTCATTTATCCTAGCCCCATAGCCTTCGCGCTTCGGACACGGGCGAGTTCGTTGCGCAGATGTAGTTGGAGGCCATGAAGGAAGGCGCACCATGTATTCTGGTGCGCCTTACCTAAAAAGGAGATGGGGTGGAGTCATTCTCTCCCAAGGAGAAGCCGGCATGGGGCGGCCGGCGCTGGTGGGGCCGCGGATGTGTGCGAAAGCGTTCCCGTGGCCCTGCCAATATGTGACGAAGATGGAACACCATGGGGTTTTAGTCGGTGCGAGTCCGGCATAACTCGCACTGCCCCCGCGAGGCGGGTATGCGTAGGCATTTCCCCATATTAAAAAAGGTACATAAAATTCTATCTACATAATGAAGTTTGTACGAAACTAAGTGTGAGTACACGTACTTGTCCAGTTTATTTTAATTATTTTAAACATTTTGCTATTTTTAATAGTCAATATGTTGTCAAGTTTTTACTTAACGTAAGTCTGTTGATGAATCTATTAAGATACATATCGGCATTGTGATTTCTTCTCAGGTTCAGAGCTGTCTACTTATTGTCAGTAGGAGCATGCCTCGACTACTTAATTATTACATTTTTATAGTATAAAACACCCAGGATGCTTAGTAAAGTATCCATTTTTATTTGATTAGGTTTTTACCGGGACCTCAAACTTTATTACGGTTAAGTTTTTTGTATATATTATTACAATGTTCAGTTATTATATAAATATGTCTACATCGACAGTTTTTTATTAACTACGTTCACTTGTAGTTCATATGAAAATATCAGAAAAAAATATAGTGGATAGTAAAATCTATTTTATTATACGAGCACGTATATGTAACAAAATATATACAGTTAGAAACACGAGATGGTTCTCTATTTTTCCATCAAATGACCTGATTACATAAAGATGCAGATGAAACACGTGGACCATTACTATAAATTACTTTCTAGACTCTATCATGGGCCAGACAGTTAAAATTAAAGGAGAGTTTTCGTATTTCTATTTATAGCTGAAAACGTACAATATTAATTTTATTTATGCCCGTGGCGGTGCACAAACCATGTTTTTGTTAATTACTCTTTTGTAGATTTTGTTACATATTATATTATACATATTATATTTAATCAAAATCCTTTATATGTTTTTGCCATAAAATCTAAGCGCAATTTCATTTTCTTTTATATTCTTAAAATAATGATAATAATAAGTTCAAATTATTTTGTAAAAAAAAAACTATTTAATCAACGCTTAATTGCACAATATGCAATTAAGCGTTGAGTGAATTTGGTTTGAGTTAGAGATGATATTTTTTTTTCTTAGCCTCTTCGTTGTGTAGTGGCAACGTAAGAGAATCCAATGTGATACATAACGTAGATGTCGTGAGAAGTAACGGAGAGAAACTGAAACAGGGGACGAACAGTAGAATCTTCTTGATAAAAACTCAAAAATATAAAACCTCGCACCAAGCGTGGTAGCTATTGCGAATTCCCTCCCTATGAGTCAATCCAAAGGCATCAATATGTCATCGTGATGAAGATCGTCATCAAGATGTGACGACGAAGAATTCTTAATTTTAAAATCAGCTGAATTTGACTTCGTAGTACGTAAGTACCTCTATATAATGAGATTTGTTAAAATTGGCACTTTCAAATCTCGATCCAATTACATGCACCACACACATTTCAGCATGAAAAATTTTTATTTAAAAAAAACACTAGTATTTCTTCTTGTATCATGGAGCAATTTACATACATAATTATACACAGGGATAAGCTTTTGGTAGTTACACAAATGTAAAATACAGGAATATTCACACATTTCTGACTAGTTTAAAATTTTTAAATATTTTATATCAAATTAAACACGCGTTGATGTCTTTCTCTCTGCGTATTTTACACTTTGGTTTTTGTTTGACTGTCAGCTCTTTTGTACAGCTGATGCTCTAAGGGCTGATTTTTCAATCGTCACATATAATAATTATACATCAAAGAAATTATAACTTGACTGAAAATAAAGGTGAAACCATTAAACTATTTTATTCATATAAATAATTAATAGAGTCAGGCGTTACTTTGCGGAAATTCATTACAATAAAGTTGGTAAGAATTACCTCGCACACATCAGCTCAATAAAATAAAGTGATGTGTCTTACCTAGTTTGAAGTGCACCTCCCACCGTCCCTCAATTTTGTGCACTAATCCCGTCACCACTAATTCCGTCACTACTAATCCCAGCACCACTACTTTCAACACCACTAAATCTTAATTTAGTGGTCAGCCACCGTAGAGTCTACATCACCTGAGGATGCCTTGTGTAGAGGCGAAACACTCGTCGATGGTGTGTCTTTCCTAGTGTAGTGTTGCTGGGATAAGTGGTAACAGGATTAGTGGTGACGGGATTAGTGCACGCATTTGAGGGAGAGCGGGAGGTGCTCTTCAAACTAGGTAAGACACATCATTTTTTATTGAGCGGATATGTGCGAGGTAATTCTTACCAACTTTAATTCATATAAATGACATGCGCTCGATTTCTTTTGCGTGGAATCATTACTTTTATTATTAAATTATACTTTTAAACGAAAAGATCTAGAAAGATAACAATAATAAGTAAGTCACTCAACCAAACAAACCACCGAACGAATAAAATTGAAAAGCCCACAAACGAACTAATGGACTGACCCGCGAAAGAAGCAAACTATACGCTTGTGTTTCATATTGAAAATAAACACCAAAATGACCGCAATAACGTAATTCACAATTTGGTCCCGAATTTCTCTATAGCCAACATTTGGTTCCGTTTCACCAGATAAGAGATTGTCCTAAATAAGCCAGCTCCATCGCCAATTATTAGTACTGCGGTATGAGACACAATATTGCCATTAATACTAAAATATTTGAAATTAAAAAAACAACAATCCAATGCCTATGTAAAATAAGTACCTGACACTAACAAAGTGAACGAAATTGGATCTCTAAATTATGTCTCATCCTGCAAACAAATGACAAATAAAACTAAGCTCAATAGTTTTTTAACATTTAAGTAATAAGTGTGATCGGTCACAAAATCGGTTGGGTTTTCTATCAAAAAATTCACAGTAGCAACCCGGAGTCGAGATTTTAGCCGTGTTTTATTCATTTTCACTTATTTTGTTTTATCAATTTATCACATTCCAGATGCTCAGAAAGCACGTAAAGCCATTGGTTCTGCGTCCGATCTCTCTATATTTTCTATGGACTATAAGTGTGCGGAAACAAAAAGAGCATCTGTGCTTGCGCATACACTCCTGATCCATAATATTGTCTTACATTATTAAAGTATAATGCAGGTACCCCTTTGGTACTTACGTACGTTTTAATAGATCTCGTATCTCAATGTCCTGCATAAATGGTTAGTCTCTGTTAAGACAGGCCACCATAACCAAAATGCGGACTAAAGGGCATTGTTGTTGGGTATGTTATATAATAGTAAGAAAATAAAAAGATGAAAAGTATTCAGCGCTCAACACTTAACACAAATACTCAAATATTGAAGTACTTAAAATATAAATACAACGCATTTAAGAATGTAGGGAAATTATTTCATTTAAAACGTTTTAATATAACCGTCATATGAATATTAGTGGGATAGACGACTTTTTCGAGGTTATATTTACTAAATTAAATTATTTTAGATTTTAGAGCTACTGAGCAGTTTAGCACACTTAAACCGTCGACAACTGCTAAGTTCATTTCATCCCAGTAGCTACTCCAGCGCTATTACGGAGGGTTTTTGAACTGTTATTTACTGCTTACAGATGGCCACTTTTTCAACTATTCTATTATGGGAGTTGGTACTCCTTAATTCTACACTCCATACTCATAAGGATCAAATTTCCCTAAATTATTTCTTAGTCCATGTCATGAAAGGTAGCTTATGTACAAATTTCAGATTTCTACGTCCAGCAGTTTGACGTTTGTTCAAGCAGTTTTTAGATTAGTCAATCCCTCAGGACGTCTTATATTATAAAGAGGATATAATAGATATTGTCCGCGATCCTAAGCTACTAAACTGATTGCAGTGAAATTTCGCACACTGTTTGCAGTTTGGTTCAACTTGAGAGATAGGATAGTTTTTATACCGAAAAGTTTTACCTTTAATATTTTTATTGCAATTATATGGATTTTTTATAGGGAAAAGTGTTGTCGAAAAGGGCAGTACAACGTCCGCCTGCCCAGCTAGTTCAGGTCCAAGTAGTTGTATATGCAATCGATTCGATTTAAGTATGTCCATTAAAAATTAAATTTCATAAACGCTATTTTTAAACGAAATAAAAAAAATACTTCTATTAAAAAATAAGGATTTTGGTCTAGTTGCTAAGGAATGCAAACATTAATGTAAATTAAAATCATGCAGTTTATTTCTTAACCCAAATTTTAAAATTTAAGTAATGTGAATATATATGCTAGTAATATATAAGTCAACGGAATATAATGGTCACCACACACGGTCAGTTAAAATGATCAGTTGAACTGACGTACATCCAAAATGTGACCGTGACTGTGATATCGTAAGTTGACATTTTTAACTGACGGCATCCCACGGACTTTTTCGGGCGTTCTGGGCATTCCACGGAGATTTCCGGGCGCACCATAATCCACTGGCTTCAGATCATTTTAATTACTGGTACTTAAGTACTTACTTTCTAAGTAGCTACTTACATTATTTATATGCTGTTTAGATTTTTTATTATTTAGAAAATTTCGTTTTACGGAGGATGAAAACTTAGACTATTATGATGTCACCTTCCTTATAATTGACTCAGAAGGTGGGTAAAGGATCTCAGTGATACTACATAGAACTATCGTGTTAAAACTCATTTTCAAAAATGTTCTTGAAGACCTAGTTGATTGTGATCACCTAGCTGATGGCGGACTTCAAAGGTAGGTATATATAGATCTCAGTGACGGCACTACATAGAACCACTGTGTTTGGAGTCATTTGAAACGGCTCATAAAGACTATGTAACTGTGATAATCTCCCATTCCTGATGGCAGACTTAATAGCTGGGTGAAGGATCTTCGTTATGCCACTACGTAGAACCATCGTTTTTAGACTCCTTTAAATACCAAGGTGTCTGTGATGATATCACCTATCTGATAATGTGTGGGCTTTGAAGGTGGGTATAGAATTTTACTGCGGAGAACCATCGTGTTTGAAAGGTACTCATAAATACCTAGATGTCAGTAATGATTTCACCTTCTTTATTATGGAATCCGAAGGTAGGTTTATCTCAGTTAGGTTGATCTCAGTGACGCCACTAGATAGAACAGTGGTGTTTGAACTCATTTGATAGGGCTCATAACGACCTGGGTGACTACTATGATCTCAGCTTTCTGATGGCGCAATCCGAAAGTGAATATAGGATCTCAGTGACTGCACCAGATAGAACGATCGTGTTTGAACTCATTTGAAAGGGCTCATAAAGACCCAGTTAACTGTTACGATTTTACCTTTCATCATGTCCTTTCAGTATGTAGCTGTCATGATGATGCATGAAGGTGTACTGCAATCTGCTCAATTTCTTAAAATTGTCTTAATACTTATCATAAATGAAAATATCTTTTGAAGTGTTAATATTATTTTTATTATAATAGATAGGAAATGATATTTATAGGAGTCATGCAATTTAATCTGTGGCACTTCTAAACTAATAATTAAAATTTAAGCCCCCCCCCCCCCTTAATTCATTTTAAGTTATCATTTTGAGGTTAGTTCTACGGGATTTTCGTTTTAATTTTTCTCGTGAACGCTGCATTACCTTTTAATGTGAGCGGTATTATTATAATCGGGGACCAAACCTCTACCAAATAAAACACCTTACTCCCCCAAATTCCTGCTAAACGATTCTAAATTTCAACCAAATATTTTGTCACACTTGAATCTGATTTTATCATTAAATCTGTTTATAAGCATGCTGTCAGTTGCTTATTACATCTCTCAGTGTTATTATAGTAGCACTCAAATCTTATTTCTGAACAATGATGTATGCAAAATGCCTTCTGAAACTTATTTTTATGTCTTAATTGTACACTCTGATAAATACAGTAGTTTTATTACGTCTATCTATGGGGTGATATAAAACTAAATAAATAAATAACTACCATAGTACAATTTAAAGCTGTATAAGTGATAGAATATCACCATTTTGCTTACGTTGCGTGTTTATATTGTGCTAGTGAACGAAATTAATTTTTTATAAATTTGTTGAAAAGGGAAATTACCTACCTATATTTACCCACAATTAATAAGAGAACTCGCATCATGTCTATAGTCCCGGAGGGGGTAGAGTTCAAAGTGCAGCGAGCTACTCGGACCACATTTAGCAAGAAAAGTTAAGCTTTAGAAAATTATGGAAGCATTGAAATGCTAGCACATCGCCTACTGTGAGCTACTATTACTTGAAGAACTGACTTTCAGCCAGTTCATCACAGTGAAAGTTAGCTTATTGTTGATCCAATATTTTAATTTTATCTATCTAATATAATATCGAATAGACTCTGTAACCACTTCCTTTTCTTTACTTTCTTTCCTTTTTAATGCACGTTTTTACAAATTATAAAATCTCTCTATATGGAAACAATTTTTTCTTTTAGTATATCCTTAACTTCCATCATATCCCCCAAGAAAACACCTTTCTGATTTTGCATCCCACTTTCTTATTAACTTCGCTGGAATAAAAGCTGTATGTTTACTGTTGTTACTGAATTGCTTCGAGAATAGTATGGTACGGCCGTGCCGCTTTTTTGCTCGACTTGGCGGGGGCACTGCCGTGCCCCCAGATATAAAAATGTCCAATTAATAATAAAATAAATGTCAAAGATTAATTACAAAAACAATATCACACAATCGTTTACAAATGTCAAAATATAAATGTTCATATAGTATAATACTAGTCCGTAGAAGTGTAGAAAAATTAAATATTAAATTAAAACCCGTAAAATAATAAAGTTAAATTTTCAAACAAAAGAAATATTAAAATAAATTCAGTAAAAGTGAACACTCTGTTTAGACAACGTACCTTGACCCCTTGGAAGAGTGACAACGTTGCACGCGGGTGGCACGCCGACAAAAGACACCGCTGTCGATATGTCGCAATACCAATAGTTTGCACTGCGTGGCAACGTCGCTTTTTAATGTTCAAGGATTCATTCAAGTTCATTGAATCATTGACTTAGTGACCCAATTCTATAGAGTGTTCAAATTTGCTTAAAATTAAAACTCTACTTTTTGACCTAATTACTGGACCGATTACGTTCATTTTTTGTATATCGTCAGCAAAGGCGATAACAAGTATATGGTTTCATTTATTGCATATATGTGGGACCCATTCTGTATATATATATACTAAAAATTATTCTTTAACTATCGAAATCTTCTTTTATTTACTCACAGCAAAAAAATCAAGCAATTTAGATATAGATATTTAAATATGTAATTTCTTTTGAATTTTGTGATCAAGATACTTATTAACGGTATAAAAACAATTAAGTAAGAGCCATTCATGAAGTTTGTTTGTGAAATTTGTCATTGCGAAATTTTTTAAACTCGTCGGGTAAAGACTTAAAGATTTTAATCGCCATATTCAGGGAATTGCTTGACAAAAGTCGCGGCGTGTTTTATATACATACATGCGAGTGGTAGTACTTTTATTTCTTTAAATAATGAATTGATGTCGACGATGACGATGTTATGGAATGTGCGTTGTACGCGTTCTATTTCAGAACAGTTGCCCTGTATCAGAAGAAACATTGCCATGATAGGCTTCTAACGCTGGCAGATTCTTTCTCTCGAATTGAGTGAAGCGCTTAAGATATCTGTTTCGTTTAAAAAAAATCACGAACCTCTAGTTTCCTTTAATAAAATAAACAGCTCGATCATTTGAAAAATCATCTTTTATAAGTATATAATATCTTGAGCTATTTAGAGAATTCTTTTGCATAGGTCCACACAAGCCAGCATAAATAATTTGACCCGGCATCGTAGATTTTGTCGTACTTGATGTATAAAATGTGCTACTTACCCTTGAAGCACTTGAAAGTAGAATATATTGTTACGAGCTTAAGGTTGGTACAATAAAAACTGCCGATTGAATTACCAAAATTGACACTTTAATTACCGAACAACAATTAAAACTAATACACACCTATAATTCATCACACTTAACACTTTATTTTGCTCCTAAGTCTTCACTTGTATCGCCAATTCAATATTGCCTCGGTCGCGGCCCTTAACGGCTTTAGGGTGAAGTAAGTTTGCGCAATTTCGAATAATTCGATCATAAAAATAAAATACACGAATTAATCACAGGTTTCTTTATTACTATTACATCGGAACTTATCTGTAAATAACCTTTGATACTAATTATTAAGCAAACATAATCATTTTTTTCTTAATTAACAAAAAACAGAAGTCGAGAATTGCGCAACCTTACGCACCCCGGTGTGTAAAATTGCGCATAGGTGGCGATAAGATTGCGTAGTGTTTGTTCAGGCGAATTACTTGCATAAATTATATTAAAATATCCCAAAACAAATAATAATCAGTACACTTTCCTGACATCACACCTGGCACATATCGCAAATGATCCAGTCTTCAACATTAGGCTCTACAAAGACTTCAGTGCATTGTCCACACCTCCATACCTTCTTTTTGGTAAAGCCTTTGGTTTTTTAAACTCCTTTTTAACTCCCTTTGCGTTAGTTTTGAAGTTTGGTGCGTTTTAGTTGTCATTTGTGAAATTAAAATTTACTTAGTACTTTACTTGATAATTTTTATTTTCATTTTTATGGTGTACATATAATTATTAGGCTTATTCTTATGCTAATCTATAAGGCTTAGTCTAATTACTCTGTATGTTCAAAAAATCCAAGAAATTTGAAGTAACCAAGATCCAGAAAATCACAACAAAAAAAGAGAATATAAGTCTCGTAGCCAACGCGCTGGTCTAATTTTCCCTGTTGGAAGAATACATAGGATCCTACGTAAATGCTGTTATGGAAGACGGAATGGATGCAGCTTATCAATGTTCTTAGCAGCAGCTCCAGAGTATTGGACCGCAGAAAATGGTAGAAGAACCTTTTCTACAATGGACGACGCTCATGATCAAGAATCTAAGATCAGTAGTTTTTTTGCTTTAAAGCAGAGTACATGTAATGTGAAACCTACTGTAGGTACTACAACCATGTAGTATAATATACTAAAATAATGTAGGTAATTTGAAACTTTAAAGTCATCATTAACTTCATGACAACAGAATACTATGTATTATATTGTTTCTTCCCTCTTTTCTCTTCTTATAATCAATTTGTAACTGACTTACTCTTAATGATTATTACAACAGTGAAGCTATGTAATGATTCCTTATATAATACGAGTACGCGAATACTACACATTTAGCAAAACTCATTGTTTATTAAATAAATCCTCGACATTTTGGTAATCTACAGCACCAACCCCGGAGTCAATGCATTAAAAACTCTTTTATAAAATAGAATTTATAAAAAATGGCATGAAAGAAAATAATTTTATAACTTTCATAATAATCGATAAAATTGTATAAGGTAGTAGAAGTAGGTACATTAAAAATTAAAACTTCATCAAAAGACAGCATTGAACGTGTAACACATAATTGTAACAAATTTACGCTTTAATTCACCTACGCGTTCATATGCGGCTGCGAAACAAAGCAAAGTTTCGCATATGCTATGTCTCTCTCTAGCACTACTATAGATTAAATAGTTGCTTGCGAAATCGTCGTTCCACAGACGCAGACGTTTCGCTAGTGGTGTTTCGCATTGCAAGGCATCCGCATGCGTTCTGTCGGTGATGACAGATTTTCGCACCATGGAAGCCGAAAATATTGATACCCGCAATCCACGAAAATCACAATGACATTTCTTTGTGAAAAACTACCGTGTACTAACGTTCAGCAGATATTTCGCTGCCGCAGTAGTTCCACAGTGACTGTCCACCGCATACGAAAGCGTAGGTGTACTAAAGGCGTTAATGAAAAACTTTTTAACCAGTAAAACCTTTTTACTCGTTAAAAGTTCCTCAAAGGTGCAACCCATTTTAAATCGAGGATTAAAGTAGTAAACATCCACTTACCATCTGGTGGTATGTGTGCACATTTGTCACCCTTACTTGTATAAAACACGTTTAAAAAGGCTTCACAACCCTTCGTATAAAAATAGTATTTGCCTGTTTGAGACTTTGGTAAATTTGAATTCAAAACATCGTAATCACACTATGTCATAGTTAATATACCGTCCGAAAGAGGAGCGTAGAGGTAGTCTTCGTTCCTTTTCTTCCATCTTCCAACAAACACAATCAACAATACAATAATTATTACTAAAATAACGTTTACACTAATGCTAATAAACATGCCAGTCTTAAAATTATTATCGTCATTTTCAATTTTAGCTTTTTGTAGGGCGGTATATTCTGGTGTATATTCTGCTTCTGCTTCATAATTTGGCGGCATAGGCATATCTAGGCCTCTGATGAAGTAGGACACCAGTTGCCTAACTTGTTCCGGCTTATCTATCGGTGCAAGATGGCCAGCGCCGCGTATTAGAGCTTCCGTAAAACCGCCTCCACTTTTAACATAGCTGTAAAAATTAACATTGTAATTAAAATTTGCAAAAAAATTTAAATTTGAAAATTTTTAGCCTAAAGTATTGTCTCAGCACAACGACAACGATGGAAAAATAAATAAATAAGAACAATAATGTGTGCGTGATTGCGTGTCCAGAAGTTGAGCATGGTTTCGGTATTTTATTTTTTATTTTATAGAATAAGGGTGACAAACGAGCACACAGTCCACCTGAGGGTAAGTGGATGCTGTGGTCCATAGACATCTACATTTACCTTCAATTATGAATCAAAGTGCTGATGCGTTGTCAACCCCTGAGGATTGGGATGAAATGCCTCGTTTCCAGTAAAAAAGGGTTTTCGGTTTTCTACAGTCACCATACGAAACACAGCAGCATCAAGCTGCTATTTTACGCTGGTATTCTGTGAGAGCGTGGTCCTACCCCGGTCAAGCCGACCCATCCATGCTGCAACCACAATATAGATGCATGGCTCTCTTTTTTTATAGGATAGGGTAACAAACGAGCACACAGTCCACCTGATGGTAAGTGGTGGTTGCTGCGGCCCATAGATATCTACATCTTTCCTCGATTACGAATCAAAATGCAGATGCGTTGTCACCCGTGAGGACTAAGATGTAATGCCTCATTTCCAGTAAAAAGGGTATCCGGTTCTCTACACTCACCATACAAAACACAGCAGCATTAAGATACTATTTAACGCTGGTATTCTGTGAGAGCGGTCCTTCCCCGGTCGAGCCGACCCATTCGTGCTACAACTATACTACTAATATAACTGCAGCATGGCTCTACCACGTAATTAGTATAATGGTATTGAAATGTACGCAGCGCTATATTTTTTTATTTGTTGTTGTTTATCATTTGTTATTATATATCAGTTCAATTTAATATAAGCTTTTCATTCATTCATTACAGCCTATCAAACACCTTCGCTGAACATAGACCTTATCCATAAATTATAATAGATTGCCACGCTAGTTAGGCGTGTTTTTTTTTCGGGTTATTTTATTATTTTAAATTGTTTTCGGAGTGATGCTGTAGCACATCTCTGTGGTTCAGTTTTTCTTTGTCGCTAACAACACCCACGGAATGATATGGGGTGGTGGATTCTCTTTCCAGCCAGTACACGAAAAATATGTGGATACCCATATAAAGTAAAGTAACAAAAAATATCACTTGTTTGTTACTTGCATTGCGACAGATGGCGGTAAAACCATATCAAACTATTGACAGGTTTAAGTGTGAAAAGTACAGAACGTGGCGTTTGGTTCATTAATCCTCCCGTCAGCCATAGAATTTAGGAACGTCCTAAGTTTCTTTTATAGAATAAGCATGAGAAATGAGCATAAAGTATGTTGAATAAGTGTGAGATATTGAGCTGCTATTTTAGGCAGGTATTCTGTGAGAGCGTGGCCCTTCCCCGGTCGAACCGACCCATTCGTGCTACAACTACAATATAGCTGCATGGATCTATCACGTCAATATGTGCGGCAGTGTGAACTGTTTCAATATGATAAAGATGACGATCAAACACAAATAAAATATGGAGTCTTTTTCATAATTAAGTAGATAAAAAAAATGTATTTTTACCCGGCGACACTTTCGTTATACCACCAAGGCACACGTGGCGCTTTCAGAAACGATTCCCGACCGCTCCATCTCCAGTGCTGACGTCGCCACTCAGCAGCAGGGACACATGGTGCCGTGAGGTCCAACTGACCACTGAAAAAGGATATATTCTTTATAGAAGTAAGGATGACAATGACGAACGAGCACATAGTCCAACTGTTGGTAGTGACTGTTTCGTTTTATTTTTTTTTTTTTTTTTTATAGAAGAGGGGGCAAACGAGCATGCGGCTCACCTGATGTTAAATGACTACCGCCGCCCATGATCAACCGCAACACCAGGAGAATTGCGGGTGCGTTGCCGGCCCTTTAGAAAGGAGTAAGCTCTTTTTCTTGAAGGTCCCCAGGTCGTATCGGTCCGGAAAAATCGCCGGTGATAAACTATTCCACAGAGAGGTTATACGTGGAAGAAAACTCCTTGTGAAACGTACAGTGGTGGACCGCCAAGCATCCAGATGGTGTGGATGGTATCGGGACGTTTGCCGTGTCGTGCGTTCACGAAATTTGGCGGCTGGGATTAATCCGAACAATTTCTCAGAGCACTCCCCGTGATAGATGCGATAAAATACGCAAAGAGATGCAACATCTCTTCGCAACGCCAGTGAATCGAGCCGATCGGAAAGCACTCGGTCGTCGACGATTCGAGCCGCTCTGCGCTGGATGCGGTCAAGGGGAAGGAGCTGGTACTGGGGAGCCCAAGCCCAGAGATGGGAACAGTATTCCATGTGCGGCCGAACCTGCGCCTTGTAAAGTTACAGGCGGTGTGCCGGCATGAAATACTGTCCCGCTCTGCTGAGCACGCCAAGCTTTTTAGAGGCCAATTTGGCCTTCCCTTCCAAGTGACCACGAAACTGCACGTCACTCGATATGTCGACGCCGAGGATTCCGATACTGGCTGAGGCAACAAGGGGAGTGCCTTGAAACTGAGGGGATACGACAAAGGGGTTCTTTTTAGCGGTTAACGCGCAAACTTGTGTCTTCTGGGGGTTAAACTGGACTAGATTTAGTCGTCCCCAATCCGAGACTCTGTTCAGCAAAGACTCGACTTCAGACACAAGTTTGTCCCGGCACTCGGAGACGTTTTCCCGAGAAATATTGGCTCGGCCGGTGTAAAGAGCATCACCAGTGCTGTCATCTGCATAGCAATGAATGTTACGGGTATGCAACATATCATTGATATGCAGAAGAAACAGCGTTGGCGATAGCACGCAGCCCTGTGGAACACCAGCATTAATAGGCTTGCAATCGGAGCTTGCACCGTCTACAACGACCTTGATGCTCCGATCTGCAAGAAAGCTGGTGATCCAATCGCACAATTTCTCGGGAAGCCCATAGGAAGGGAGCTTCGAAAGAAGCGCTTTGTGCCAAACCCGATCGAAGGCCTTCGCAATGTCCAAACTAACGGCCAATGCCTCCCCCTTGAACTCTACTGCCTCCGCCCATCTGTGAGTGAGGTAGACCAGAAGATCACCAGCTGACCGACCACGGCGAAAACCGTATTGGCGGTCACTAATCAGCTGGTGATCCTCAAGGTACCTCATGAGCTGGCAGTTTACAATGGACTCCATTGTTTTGGAGAACAAGGAGGTGATGGCGATTGGCCGGTAGTTGGACGGGTCTGAGCGGTCGCCTTTTTTAGGGATCGGGTGGACGAAAGCCGTCTTCCATGATTTTGGGACTACGCCTAGGGAGTAGGAGTACCGGAAAAGACGCGTTAAAACCGGTGCCAACTCTGGAGCACACGTCCTCAGCACAATTGGGGGGATTCCGTCAGGCCCACTCGACTTGTGGATGTCCAGGGAGAGGAGTGCTTTGCGAACCGAGCGCTGTGTGAACTGCACTTCCGGCATCGAGCACTCACACCGCGGGATGGTCGGCGGCGTACTCCCCCCGTCATCGAGAGTCGAGTTAGACACAAAGAAGGAGTCTAGAAGATCGGCTTTCTCCTTTGCAGTATGGGCCAGTGAGTCGTCCTCCCTGTGCAGAGATGGAAGAGATGGCTGACAGAAATTCCCCTGGACAGCCTTGGCGAGAGACCAGAATGCACGGGTTCCAGAAGGAAGGCGAACTAGTTTCTCGCCAATTCTGCCTATGTGCTCTGACTTTGCCTTGGCAATGACTCTTTTGAAGGACCTAGAGGCGGAATTATACTTCTGTTTTAGAGCGCTGGTGTTTACATCCCGGGACGCTGATGCATCAACCCAGGCTTGGTAGCACTCCTGCTTATAGCATGATGCTATTTTACAGGAGCGACCAAACCATGGCTGAGATTTGCCTCCAATGGGCACCACAGAGGAAGGAATAAAAAGTTCCATACCCTGAAGTACCACATCAGTAACAGAATCCGCAACAACGTTGGGATCATCCGGCGAGAAGCAAACCCGCCCCCAAGGGTAGGATGCAAAGAAAGACCGCATCCCATCCCAATCGGCTGACCTATAGTGCCAAACACGGCGGCAGCCTGCAGAATGCAACCGCGATTTCAGCGTGAGTGACACAACACTCCGGACCAGACAATGGTCCGAGGAGCCTAAAGGGGTGTCGACGGAAATCTGAAATCCGTCCGGGTGAGAGGTCAGCAGAAGGTCCAACAGGGAAGGTACATGATCCTCCACATCTGGAATCCGCGTAGGCGAAGTAACCAGTTGTGTCAGACCATATGCCAAGGCAAAATCATGAACAGATCTCCCCGCATGATCGGTTAAACGTGAACCAAGCCATTCGGCGTGATGGCCGTTAAAGTCGCCGAGGATCACGATCTCTGCGGAGGGGATCTGCTGTAGCAATGAATCTGCAGCCATTTGGACGTGGTCGAAGAGTCGGTCTTTTTCGGCATTACCGCTATGGGACCTATAGAGGCACCCGTAGACGCGCGGATGGTCGTCGCTGTCTACGCGTAGCCAAAGGATGGACAGGTCCGAACCTTCAAGTCTGCCGAGGCGTCGAGAACAGATGTCCTCTCTGACGTAAACGCAAACTCCAGCCCGAGGCACAAAGGAGTGTTCCAGTTTGTACCCCGGGTAGGAGAGATACGAGACATTAGCCGGAGAGGACACCTGCGTCTCGGTCAGAAAGAGCAGAGCCGGCCTCGCCGTCTCGAGATGGTAGTGGACGGCGTTTAGGTTAGAGTGAAGTCCCCTGATATTGCAGAAATTCACGGACAGCGTGGCAGGGGTCGCCTTGGTCTTGTTGCTCCGTTTGCCCCGAGAAGTTGTAGTCTTGAGCGGAATTTCGCCCCCCCCAGAATACGCGGGGCAGCCTGAGCACCTACGCTCAGAAGTGGAGATACATGGTCGTGGATGCTCAGCGAGGGATTCTCCAGGGGTGCTGGTACCCTCCTGGGGTAGTCTATCTTTATTTAATTCCGCTACCATGTTGATGGGGGGGGGATTTGGGCCTCCGGCCACCTGCACTCACCAGACGAAACGCGGAATCAGATCTTCCACTTCACGCCGGTATTCTGTGAGGTCGTGGTACCACCCCGGTTTGAGCCGGCCCATACGTGCAACAGCAAAGCTGCCGCATGGCTCTACCACTGTTATAACACGTCGTCCACAAACATCTACAACTATTTTTAATTTATACATCGAAATAACTGTTTTCTATTATGCTTAGGGTATTGTTACGAGCTTGGGGTTGGTGACAATAAAAACTGCCGATTGAATTACCAAAATTGACACTTTAATTCCAGAACACCAATTTCAACTTAAAACACACTAATAATACCACACTTTAGTACGCAGTTGTATCGCGTTGAAGTATTCGCTTGGATTGCCAATTCAATACTGAATCGGGTTGCGGTCTATACCGGCATTACCTACATAGGGTCTCTTCTACTGAAACATCTAGAATGTTCGAGTACATACCGGTCCCGACTGACTAGGTGTAGAAAGTTCTGGCATGGAAATCTCTAGAAAGATCTTGACTCTCCTAGTTCTGTTACTCAACACTAAAAGGCGCTAGTGGTAACACGCCAATTATGTCGCGCAACAATAATATTTACGTACTATAAAGATATGAATAAACATTTTTAAAATGTTTGTTGTTTGTCTAAGGCCGTTTTCTGATTTGTCGGTGTGGGAGCCGTGCGGATTTGTTTCGTTCGGTATACGCGGTACCAAAAACTTGCCGAGCGCATATATTTTAATGTGCGTCTTCTAATTGGCGTGGTATGTGCGGGAGCGGGGAGGGATCGTTTCGTTTTACCGCGTCTCGAATCGGGATGCGTGTCCAGGCGCCTCACGACATTTACCTCTCCGCTAGGAATTATGGTGTTCTGTGCATTTACCGCACTTGATCGTGCAAACAAGATGGCGGAACGAGATATTCATGCCGTTTTAGTACTAAAAATTGAACATTCTCTAAACCTTGTATTTTGCATTGTTAGTATTGTAGTCAACAAATTTAAAAGCTCTTCGTAGGCTTTTTTTGACATTCTATACATCAATAAAAAATTTAGTCATCTTGGGAAAGTTCTTTAGCCGCAACAAAAAGTCGGCAATTAATATTATTTACGATATATAGATGTGGCCAATAACGATTTCTTTTTTACGTAGGCGATAAACATAATAACTCGCCTAAATATCGTCATCACTCGAAGATGACATCTTCGGTAGTGAAGGATTTTATCTGATAAGTGAGTAGCTGAAGGCAACGCGATATCTATGGAGTGTAGAAGTAAGGAATATAGACTGTGTATTAAAAAGTGTCCATAGAAAACCTAAAATAAAGAACGTGCCGAAAATATTAGTGGGATAGACGACTTTTTCGAGGTTATATTTACTAAATAAAGTTATTTTAGATTTTAGAGCTACTGAGCAGTTTAGTAGTAGTACCCAGTAGCTACTCCAGCGCTGTTGTGGAGAGTTTTTGATAGTTTTTGAACTGTTATTTACTGCTTACAGATGGCCACTTTTTCAACTGTTCTACTATGGGAGTTGGTACTCCTTACTTCTACACTCCATAGCGATATCGTTTCGGTACAGACCTTAAAGATTCCGCACTTCTCCCGCACTGACAAGTCGGAAAACGGCCTAGCCATGAAGATTAGAGAACAGGAGAACGATCGCTACGTACTAAAGCATAGCCCGCCTGTCCTTGAAAATTTGTAGAATGTATAGCGGCGCTGACGTCGGTGAGTAGTGACTGCGAAGTTAGCTGTTTATGAGTACAAGTAGATGAAGTTAGTTAACTATCTGTCTACACCGACTAATCATCGGAACAGCTGAACCGATTGTGATTAAACTTCACGAACAGATATAGAAGCAATGCCAAGGCTATATTTCATATGAAAAACATTCAGGATTATTTGTTAATTCTTTTCGTTTTGCTTTAATAAAATAAGAAATAATTTAGGAACTAAAATAAGCTCAACGAAGTCTAGATCGAGATCTAAGGCTAAATTTGTCTCACTATCATGATTAACAAGAGTACCAGTTTACTGATGATAAGTCACTGTTATAGTATTGGCATCTAGAATCCCTTTCCATTAATTAGGTTGCAATACTCTTTTTTTGTGCGGGAGTCCGTCTACGTAGGCATCCTTTTACCTGTTTCTACCGCCGAACAGCATTTCGTGCAGTGCTGTGTTTCGATTTAAAGAGAGTCAGTATAATTACAGGTTGTTTTTTTTTACAGAATAAGGGTGACAAACGAGCCCACAGTCCACCTGATGGTAAGTGTATGCTGTAGCCCATAGACATCTACTAATACTATAATACTAATAATCAAGACACAAATGCGTTATCACCCCTGAGGACTAAGATGGAATATCTCGCTTCTAGTAAAAAAGGGTCTCCGAATCTCTACACTCACCATACGAAACGAAAGACAGCAATGTTAAACTGCTATTTTAGTCGAGTAGGTCGAGTCGACCCATTCGTGCTACAACCATAATATAGCTGCAGCGTGGCTCTACCACGTATGGGATATGACTATTTGGAGCCTTCTTTATTTGTGTTTGGTTACATGTATCCATAGACTGCAAGAGCATAATGTAAGCTTTGTGTCAATGTAATTTAAGAAAAAAAAAGATCCACCATATAATCAAAACATTAAGGAGTGGCAAAGCCATTCTTTTACCCTCTAAGTATCAGCGTACCTGTCGTATAAACTTGAATATAATTAACTACCTACTTTATTAAGGCCGATTTTTGTCTAGGTAACGCGGTAGCTCGAAGGTAAGCGCTTACTGTAATCCACAGTACGCGTCCAACCCGGGTACGATCCTCGCCGGCAGCAATTACATTGCTAATTTTGTAATTTTAAATGCCGATTTACTACGTACTCTGTGATGAAGGAATTCATCGTGAGGAAACCTTGTACATGTGCGAAATAAAATATTTCGGGACTTATAGAATTCCCCACCATGATCTGGTGCAGGGCGGCAGACAAATTGCTCCATTGCCCTCACAGAGAGAGAGAGAGAGAGAGAGAGAGAGAGAGAGAGAGAGAGAGAGAGAAGGCCTGTACTCAGCAGTGAAAAGTAAATACGCTATAATTTTACTTTACTTATAACGCTAAATGATGCATTTCAAGTAAAATGTTAGCCACACTCAGCACGTTGGTCTGTTCAGAGTTGAGAAGCGCATAACCCATACCTTTGCATTGGTAAAGCTGTTCTCTCAGCGTGTGAAATTTGAATCCAGCGCTTTGTTGTAATTTTCACCATTAACCTACCGCTAAAAACTCCCACTTTTGATGTACTGCATGCAGGTGAAGTTGGCGTTTCGAGAAGTTTTTTAATGGTGGTAGAGCCACACGGCAGCTTTGCTGTTGCACGTATGGGCCGGCTCAGACCGGGGTGGTACCACGACCTCACAGAATACCGGCGTGAAGTGCAAATCCTCCCCCCCCCCCATCAACATGGTAGCGAAGTTAAATGATGATAGACTACCCCAGGAGGGTACCAGCACCCCTGTAGAATCCCTCGCTGAGCATCCACGACCATGTTTCTCCACTTCTGAGCGTGGGTGCTCAGGCTGCCCCGCGTATTCTGGGGGGGGGGGGATTCCACTCAAGACTACAACTGCTCGGGGCAAACGGAGCAACAAGACCAAGGCGACCCCTGCCACGCTGTCCGCGAATTTCTGCAATATCAGGGGACTTCACTCTAACCTAAACGCCGTCCAATACCATCTCGAGACGGCGAGGCCGGCTCTGCTCTTTCTGACCGAGACGCAGGTTTCCTCTCCGGCTGATGTCTCGTATCTCTCCTAACCGGGGTACAAACTGGAACACTCCTCTGTGCCTCGGGCTGGAGTTTGCGTTTACGTCAGAGAGGACATCTGTTCTCGACGCCTCGGCACACTTGAAGGTTCGGACCTATCCATCCATTGGGTAAGCGTAGACAGCGACGACCATCCACGCGTCTACGGGTGCCTCTATAGGTCCCATAGGGGTAATGCCGAAACAGACCGACTCTTCGACCACGTCCAAATGGCTACAGATTCGTTGCTACAGCAGATCCCCTCCGCAGAGATCGTGATCCTCGGTGACTTTGGCGCCCATCACGCCGAATGGCTTGGTTCACGCTTAACCGATCATGCGGGGTGATCTGTTCATGATTTTGCCTTGGCATATGGTCTGACACAACTGGTTACTTCGCCTACGCGGATTCCAGATATGGAGGATCATGTACCTTCCCTGTTGGACCTTCTGCTGACCTCTCACCCAGACGGATATCAGATTTCCGTCGACGCCTCTTTAGGCTCCTCGGGCCATTGTCTCGTCCGGAGTGTGGTGCCACTCACGCTGAAATCGCAGTTGCATTCTGCAGGCTGCCGCCGTGTTTGCCACTATAGGTCAGCCGATTGGGATGGGAGATGAGGTTTTTCTTTGCGTCCTATCCTTAGGGGCGGGTTTGCTTCTCGCCGGACGATCCCAACGTTGTTGCGGATTCTGTCGCTGATGTACTTCAGGGTATGGAACTTTTTATTCCTTCCTCTGTGGTGCTCATTGAAGGCAAATCTCAGCCATGGTTTGGTCGCTCCTGTAAAATAGCATCATGCTATAAGCAGGAGTGCTACCATGCCTGGGCTGACGCATCAGCGTCCCGGGATGTAAACACCAGCGCTCTAAAAAGAAGTATAATTCCGCCTCTAGGTCCTTCAAAAGAGTCATTGCTAAGGCAAAGTCAAAGCACATAGGCAGAATTGGCGAGAAACTAGTTCGCCTTCCTTCTGGAACCCGTGCATTCTGGTCTCTCGCCAAGGCTGTCCAGGGGAATTTCTGTCAGCCATCTCTTCCATCTCTGCACAGGGAGGACGACTCACTGGCCCATACCGCAAAGGAGAAAGCCGATCTTCTAGGCTCTTTCTTTGCGTCCAACTCGACTCTCGATGACGGGGGGGAGTATGCCGCCGACCATCCCGCGGTATGAGTGCTCCATGCCGGAAGTGCAGTTCACACAGTGCTCGGTTCGCAAAGCACTCCTCTCCCTGGACATCCACAAGTCGAGTGGGCCTGACGGAATTCCCCCAATTGTGCTGAGGACGTGTGCTCCAGAGTTGGCACCGGTTTTAACGCGTCTTTTCCGGTACTTCTACTCTCTAGGCGTAGTCCCATAATCATGGAAGACGGCTTTCGTCCACCCGATCCCTAAAAAAGGCGACCGCTCAGACCCGTCCAACTACCAGCCTATCGCCATCACCTCCTTGTTCTTCAAAACAATGGAGTCCATTGTAAACTACCAGCTCATGAGGTACCTTGAGGATCACCAGCTGATTAGTGACCGCCAATACGATTTTCACCGTGGTCGGTCAGTTGGTGATCTTCTGATCTACCTTACTCACAGATGGGTGGAGGCAGTAGAGTTCAAGGGGGAGGCATTGGCCGTTAGTTTGGACATTGCGAAGGCCTTCGATCGGGTTTGGCACAAAGCGCTTCTTTCGAAGCTCCCTTTCCATGGGTTTCCCGAGAAATTGTGCGATTGGATCACCAGCTTTCTTGCAGATCGGAGCATCAAGGTCGTTGCAGACGGTGCAAGCTCCGATTGCAAGCCAATCCACAAAGCTGCGTGCTATCGCCAACGCTGTTTCTTCTGCATATCAATGATATGTTGCAAACCCGTAACATTCATTGCTATGCAGATGACAGCACTGGTTATGCTCTTTACACCGGGCGAGCAAATATTTCTCGGGAAAACGTCTCCGAGTGCCGTGACAAACTTGTGTCTGAAGTCAAGTCTTTGCTGAACAGAGTCTCGGATTGGGGGCGACTAAATCTAGTCCAGTTTAACCCCCAGAAGACACAAGTTTGCGCGTTAACCGCTAAAAAGAACCCCTTTGTCGTATCTCCTCAGTTTCAAGGCACTCCCCTTGTTGCCTCAGGCAGTATCAGAATTCTCGGCGTCGACATATCAAGTGACGTGCAGTTTCGTGCTCAATTGGACGAAAAGGCCAAATTGGCATCTAAAAAGCTTGGCGTGCTCAGCAGAGCGGGACAGTATTCCATGCCGGCACACCGCCTGCAACTTTACAAGGCGCAGGTTCGGCCGCACATGGAATACTGTTCCCATCTCTGGGCTGGGGCTCCCCAGTACCAGCTCCTTCCACTTGACTGCATCCAGCACAGAGCGGCTCGTATCATCGACGACCGAGTGCTTTCCGATCGGCTCGATACACTGGCACTGCGAAGAGATGTTGCATCTCTTTGCATTTTCTTTCGCATATACCATGGAGAATGCTCCGAGGAATTGTTCGGATTACTCCCAGCCACCAAATTTCGTGAATGCACTACGCGGCAAACGTCCCGATACCATGCACACCATCTTGATGCTTGGCGGTCCACCACTGTACGTTTCAAAAGGAGTTTTCTTCCGCGTACAGCCTCTCTGTGGAATAGTTTACCACCAGTGATTTTTCCGGACCGATACGACCTGAGGACCTTCAAAAAAAGAGCTTACTGCTTTCTAAAGGGCCGAAGGGCCGGTAACGCACCTGAAATTCCCCTGGTGTTGCGGTTGATCATGGGCGGCGGTAGTCACTTAACATCAGATGAGCCGCATGCTCGTCTGCCCCCTCTTATATATAAAAAAAGTTTTGCCATTTTAAAAAAGTGTCAGCAATTTCTCTACACTAGATATTTCTACTGTACTGTAGTCCAGTGAGTGACAGTGAGTGAGGAGGACAAACCAGGCGATGGGCAGTAGTAGTAGTTGTAGTAGTAGTAACAACTAAAAAATCAAAAAATCCAACCCGCCCGCAAATGTGGCAACTATGGTAAATATGATATTTAAGCAATCTATAAGGGAGCGTATTTACGGCTGCGGGCTTTTGATAGGCTGTAACATAGAATACTATAATATACAATAGAATGGCTGTCAACCTTATTTTGTACGAGATTCGGCGTCGGCGGGAGCACACATACAAGCAATAACGTCGTATTAACTCCGCCATTGCCGGTCCCAAGCCCGGATGAGAAAGGAGGAGGGGATGGTTCCGCCGGAGAGAGTGGGTGTATCCGGGGGACTAACACACCCACCTGCGCTAGGACCTGCGCAGTCGAGCGCCGTACGCGGGGATGAAGGAGTCCTGGAGGGTTGAGCCGATCGTCGCTGGGGTATATAGTGGCGAGAGGCAACACGCCCTCTTTGGTCCGGATTTCAAGCTAAACGGTAGCCCTATCTGCTAGCCACAGATAGGGAAATGGCCAAGCGCCCCGTCAGAGGGGCGCAGGCGAGGGATGTGGGGGCTGCCTAGTTTTCCTGAAAAGGGGGGCTGGGTGGTGGTAAAGGCCATGCTGACGGAGCAAGTGACAGTTTATTTGGGTGGTGGGGATGGGCCTTGTCAGCCCCATCTACCAGCTGGATCGAGCTCCCGATGTCGCGCTGTGAGCCAACTTCACGTCCCTATATTCTCCCGGTAATCCTAACGCCTGAAATAGGGCGTTCCCAAAGGTGCGGGCTCCATGGAGGGTGGGAAGCCGGGGGGATGAAATTTTTAAGAACAAATACTATGGACAATTTAAGGCCCAAAAAGAAAGAGGGAGAGGTGTCAGAGGTGCTTACCAGAGACACCAATGAACAAGGGGGAACCGTCACTAAACCGGCGGTTCCACGGACAGTACCGTCCAGCGCAGGTGCCCCCATCAAAGGGACAACTACCTCGCTGAACGTTTCCAAAACCAGTTCCAAGGAGCTGGGGGGGAAAAAAGAACAGGAGCCCGCGAGTGACAAAACTGCGGAGCCAATACGAACTGACGACCTTTTCTCTGCTGCCTGGCAAGTGGTGAGCCGTAAGGGGAAAGGCAAGGCACCCAAAAAGGTGACTTGCCGACCTGACGGACCATCAGGAGGGTCTATCCCTGCAGGCAGTAGTGGAAAGGCCAAAAAGAAGAACAAGAAGCAGCGGGAAAAAGGCCGAAGGGAACGAGCCGCACTGGCTGCTTCTGAAACTAAAACCAAGGAGGCTGGGCAAGCCACTGCGACTGGGGTGCTTGGAGCTGGAACCAGTAGCCGCACTGAAGCTGGGAAGGATAAAAATCCAGACCAAGTGGAAGTCGCGGCCGCAGGAACCAGTTCTAGGACATCCGCCAGGAAGCAGCGAGCGGCCAAGCGTCCTGGGAAGAAAGAAAGAGCAGCCAAAAGGATGCTGGAAGAGTCCACCTCGCCTAGAGGGGAGCACAAAAAAGTGCGACTCGGACAGCAACCAAAGGCTGCAAATACGAGCTACGCTTCCGCTGCTAGAGCAGATTTGGGTGTGGCCTTAACGTGTGCGCGTTCAGGTCACATTACGAAGGAAGTAGCAGACGACATCCTCGTAGCAATACAGAGGAAGATAATCAGCGAGGCGTGGAGTAGTCAGGACCCTGATGCGTCGGGCCCAGTTTTTAGGGGCAAACCCGTATATACGGAGGGTGTCCTGAAACTGTGGTGCGACGATCAGAAGGCTCTGGACTGGTTGAAGGGGAATATTGCTACCCTCGACCTTAAATCCAACACCTTGCTGACTATAAAAAAACAGTCAGAGATACCACAAAGAGTCAAATGTGGTATCCTAATCCCTGATGCCCAAGGAGCCTGGAAAGACTCACGTGACATTGGTCGCGTGCTGGCGTACCAGAACCGCTGGGTTAACATCAGGGACTGGCTGTTACTCAAGGCTGACAAGCAGACGGACGGGTGGTTCCTCGTTGTTTCGGTGCCGGAGGATCACATCCCGACCCTGATGAAGGCCGGACGCCGTCTCGCATGCGTATGCGGGGCGGTATACGTAAAATTCCAGGGTCGTGGAGGTAAATTCTTTGATACTCCACCGAGCAAAGAGGTAGAAAACAGCCCGGAAGTCATGGATACCGGAGCCACGGTTACCGGTACAGTGGAATCACTGGAGGCCAAGCCCAGTGAAGAAACGGCCTGCACAACTGAGCCAAAGCCCCCAGTGGAGACCGGGCTCAGCGGCAGCTCACTGAGTGACGAAGAGGACTGCATTTTGCCGACCACTTCCGACTCGGTGGCTGACGAAGAGACCCGAGATCTTCTGGCAGGCCTATTTTTGGGAGGGGACGGGGAGGACGCGATCAATGATGGCGTGCCCTTCGTCCAAAACTAGCCTAGTGCAAGCCAACCTCCACCACAGCGAAACTGCGTCGGCTCAATTACGCAAGTGGTTAGAGGTTCAAAAGACTGCCATAGCCTTAATCCAGGAGCCGTGGGTTGGGGCTGGTAAAATTAAAGGCCTAAACAACCTAAAAGGTAAGCTATTCTACAGCCCTGAACACGACAAGCCTAGAGCGTGTATCTACACTACTAAAGATATCTGTGCACAACCATTAACAGATTTCTGTTCTAGAGACATGTATGCCGTGGCAATACAACACACACAGGAGAGAAGGTTAGTCGTCGCCTCGGTCTACATGCCGGAGGAAGACACTCCTCCCCCTCATGACCTCGGCAGGCTGGTGAACTTCTGCGAGAGGACCGGACTAGAGGTTGTGATCGGGACGGACTCCAACGCACATCATCCCCTTTGGGGAATGGAAAAACCTAATGAACGAGGTAAGGTTTTAGTTGAATTTTTATTTAGTACTAACCTAACCATTTTAAACATAGGTTCTGAACCTACATTCATAAACAAACGCTGTCGCACTATAATCGACCTCACACTTGCAACAGAGGGAGCAGCCAAACTAATTACGGAATGGCATGTGTCGAAAGAGGCCTCATGCTCAGACCATAGATGGATCTGCTTCGCACTACAGGTCGATATCCCCTCTACACCACCATGGAGAAATCCCCGCAAGACGGATAAAACAAAATACCTAAATAAGTTGACGTCTTCGCTCGCGGGTTCTGAGGGGATAAATACTATAGCAGATCAGTCGCTCCTAGAAGAACAGGTAGCAGCTGTTACTAAGGCCATGATAGATAGCTACCTTGAATCATGTCCAGAAATCACTCCACCAAGGCATGCCGAGGTAAAGCAACAATGGTGGGGTGTAGAACTCGATAGGAAACGCAAGAAGGTAAGAAACGCCCTAAACAGGGCCATGAATACCTCAATGGATGAAGACTGGCTACTATATAAGAAAGCTAAGTCTGAATACAAAAAATGTATCAGGTATCGACGCTCGACTGGGTGGCGTAAATTCTGTGGCAACATAGAAACCTGCAAACAAGCAAATAGGATAAGGAATATTCTAGCTAAACAGAACACGTCGGGATCCATGTCTCTAAAGAAACCCGACGGTAGCTACTCAACATCGCCCGATGAAGCCCAACGCATCCTAATTAAAACACACTTCCCAGGTTGCTGCTTAACCCAGGAGGCAAACCGGCATGACGACATACTGACACCAACAGTAGAAGACTGGAATTTAGCACAGAGAGTGGTAACGATGGACAAAATCCATTGGGCCATTCACAGTTTCCTCCCCTACAAGGCGGCAGGACCTGACGGCATATTCCCGGCACTTCTACAGTGGGGGGGTAAAGCCCTAATAGTCAGACTTGTTGCCATAATGAGAGCCTGTCTGGCTCTAAAATATGTTCCTAGGGGATGGAGGGAAGTGAAAATCACATTTATACCCAAACCAGGTAAGAGCGATTACACTGACCCTAAATCCTACAGGCCCATTAGCCTCACATCCTTTCTCCTAAAGACGATGGAGAGGATGTGTGAAAGGGAATTAAGGGGGTCGGCGCTAATGAACTTACCACTACACGACAAGCAACACGCCTACAGTCTAGGCAAATCAACAGAATCGGCACTTCATCAGGTAATTACTAAGATTGAAGGGGCCATCCAAAACAAAGAAATATGTCTAGGTTCCTTCATAGATATAGAAGGTGCTTTTGACAGAACAAACTTCTCCAGCATAAAAGGTGCACTCAGTAGACATAAAGTTGAACCGGCACTGATTGACTGGATAGTTTACATGCTCAGTACACGAATAATAAAGATTGCTGGTGAATCTCAACCAATCCTAATTAAGAAAGGTGGGGTCCTCTCACCTGTCCTGTGGAATATGGTCATTAATGAACTCATCAGCAAATTAAATACTAATCACTTTTATACAGTAGGTTATGCTGATGACCTGACTATACTGGTCTCGGGAAAGACAGCTAGCATAGTGTGCGACCTGACCCAAGCGGCTCTCCGTATAGTGGAGAGATGGTGCAGGGAATACGACTTAACCGTCAATCCAAATAAAACGGTTTTAGTAATGTTCACACAAAAACGGATGCTGAATAACTATCACCTTCCAAGTCTTTTCAGCACAAAACTCCAGCTATCCTCTGAGGTAAAATATTTAGGTCTTACTTTGGACAGCAAACTTAACTGGAATAAAAACATAGAAAACAAAATCAACAAAGCTAGTATAACTTTCTGGCAATGCAGAAACATGATTGGCAAAAGATGGGGACTGACGCCAAAAATCATACTGTGGCTTTACAAAACTGTAATCCGGCCCATGATCACATACGGCGCTCTGGTATGGTGGACCAAGACCAATGAAGCCACCACAATTAAGAAGCTTCAGCGCTACCAGAGACTGGCATGTATGGCTGCCACAGGCTGCATAAGAACTACGCCAACAGCAGCCTTGGAAGCGATGCTGGAGCTAACTCCGCTTCATCTACATATACAACAAGAAGCGACTTTAGCTGCCATCAGACTCAAGACCCTAAATCTTTGGAGTAAGAATAGTGTCCCTCATACAGGCATAATTGATAGAATCTACTCAGCAATTCCTATCCTACAAGCCAAATACGATAGGATTCCTAAACAATTTGTTTTCGATAAGAAATACAAGATACAATTAAATGAAAACAACCAGCCGGAAGGATTAAGCCCAAAAGAGCTTAGAATTTTCACCGATGGTTCTAAAACAAAGGAAGGTGTAGGTTCTGGAGCTTTCTCTGAAGACCTCAATATTCACATATGCACACCGCTGAGTACCTATAACACGGTCTTTCAGGCGGAATGTATGGGTATCATTCAAGCGGCCATAGCAATAGATGCTAGGAAGGTTAATGACTTCCCCATCAGAATACTGACCGACAGTAGGGCGGTACTACAAGCTCTGAGTTGCAATGGGGTGAACTCGGGACTAATATATGAATGCCATCAACGATTAAATGAGGTATGTAAAAACAACAATGTGACTCTACAATGGATAAAGGGACACAGTGGATCCAGAGGCAACGATGCAGCGGACGAACTGGCCAGAAGAGGATCGGCTCTGGCCACTATAGGGCCGGAACCAATCATACCAATCCCCTTTGGTAACGTTCGTTCAATGGTACGTAGACACTTCACTAATCAACACGCTCAGCTTTGGAAAAATCTAACAGACTGTAGACAAGCTAGGGAGGCCCTACCTGTAATAAACAGTCGCTTAACCAAAGTTCTAATGAGACTGAACAAGCCGCAGATAAGGATAGTAACTAGTGCTATCACAGGACATGGCACCTTTAACAAACATCTATTTACTATAGGTGTTACAGATAGTCCGCTGTGCAGGGCATGTATGGGGGAGGAAGAAACGGCGGCCCACGTGCTACTGAAATGTCCGGAGGTCGCTACGTACAGGGCTAAACATCTCGGCACGCCGGGATCACTCCCCGAAGTTGCATGCAACATCAAGGGACTGTTGAGCTTCTTCGGGGAGATCTCATGGCTCGAATAATCACATTATTCCTGCCCACACGCAAAATACGCGCAGAGACGTGGAGTTGCGGAAAACAGCCCGTTGCAAACTAACTAAACTAAACTAACGTCGTATTATCACTACTATAAACCCGATTCGCTGTGTTGACAGACAGATTTTAATATATATTTATTTGTACATAGCGAGCGATTTGGCATTTTCTAAATAATTTGCATGGAAAATTTGTAAACGATTGTAACATCAAAACACATCTCGTGTTGACATTTATACGTGTGAATTGACGTGTTAGTGACATTTTAGTGGCTACACGGGCTCCGCTCACTCCCCCGTTCTATTATGTATGTATTGTGGTATTCTATGGGCTGAATGTTGGCATTAGATGTTGGTCAAGCCTCTGCCAACGTGAGCGGAGATAAATTGATACAAGGCGAGTGCTACAGTCTACACTCTACATGTTAGCCAAGTTTGAATGAGTGAACATACTGACATGGTCAACTAACATGTGGACACGAATTGCCGAGTGCAGGCGAGCGCCTTTGATTTGGGCAGAAAAAACGACACTGTTCCAAAGTGAGACGAGTCTCGGCGAGCGAACCGAGTAAAGGCCAAAGTAAGGCACGCCAAACGAATTGTATACACATTGGCGCTCGCCTGCACTCGGCCAGCTAGACGAGCGACGATGGGCAAGGAAATATAGTCTATATGTCCATGATTGGAACCCGCGTCTCGCAAGCGCCGCAGACAAACGCCTAGCTATTGCGTTACTGATTCATCAAACACAAACCATTTAATTTTACAATGAACTATGCACGATATAGCGGTAAGTCACAGTCGTGAAAAATTTACACCATGAAATTGATTTCTACCCTCACAAAGATATTATGTATTTTATGTTTATATTACGAAATAATCAAATTCTTGCTTGCCATTCATACACCTTGTCTACTACAATCTTGACTAATGTAATGCGGGATGAGTTCCCCCTGTCCAGTTCGTCTTGACATACCATGTGGCAGTAAATGAAAAGTAGCAGTGTCTCCGAAAAGGTAATATATCTTTGGTAA
The DNA here is from genome assembly GCA_036936625.1 of Parnassius smintheus behrii. Taxonomy (NCBI): domain Eukaryota; kingdom Metazoa; phylum Arthropoda; class Insecta; order Lepidoptera; family Papilionidae; genus Parnassius; species Parnassius smintheus. The sequence continues at coordinate 40,116 of JAUPFT010000110.1, forward strand.
ATGCGTATTTTCCTACATACACATACACACATACTCATATAGATATACAGTTTTGTTATAATGTAATTTATCTTGCGGTTTGCTTGTTATCTAATCGTTCCAAGAATAGATGTCTGGAGATGTCTAATAGTGGACTTTTACGAAGTAATGGTATAGAAGATTTGCTTGATTTTGCCTTTTTAATTTTATTGCGTTAAAGTTAGCCTATACTTATAATAGGCTAACTATAAATTTTCGACGTGTTGCGCCCGAGCTATTAACTATTAATTTTGTTTAGATATGAGCAGAAAGAGCTGTTTCTTGAAGCCTTCTAGTGGTATGCTTGGGTTTCGATTTAATTTGATTAATTACATTATCCTAAGCAGATGACCGCGCAACCACACTCTCTATTAAAATTTTAATATTTTTAAATTCAATAATCTCGCGAATCCAAAGATAATGTTTTTAACGAGGATTTGTGTCTATCAAATTAAATGTAATGTCGGAATCCGTTAAATTCAGTTTCATTTAGTTTGAAACTCCGTTAATGGACGGGTGAGGCCCAGGCTATCTACCCCTAAAATTAATTCACAAATGTTGAATCCAAATTAGATTAAATTTTTAAGATGAAAAATGTGCTGACGTGGAGTAGCATTACCAGTACGAGAGATTTTTTTTTTGTGTTCACCCAACGTGGTAAATATGGGCTACTCTTAAAAGTAGTGTACACAGCAACTAGTGCCGATGTAAGTTGAAAATAGTTAATACTGGTGTTAATTGAATATTTTTTTGCTCTGGTGAATCTTGATTACATATTTTGCTTTTTTCTTGCATTGGTAGACATAATATATCAAACACGTACAGGCGAAACTCATTTGTCATAGTAAGAAAACTTTGCGAAATCCTCCTTCAGCCTATAATATATCAATCCAATGGATTTGATACGCTAACGATTCTGATTTTATGAAGTGTAGATGAAGAGTGTAGCAAAGTGAATATAATTAAAGAAGAATGTGCTCACAAGGCTCCACAATACCGTTACCAATTCTGTGATTGATTTACGAACACAGTTCCGTGATTCCACACTATCATCCAAATAGAGTTAAGGCAGAGAGTCAATTAATGTCTGAAAAGCAAATCACTTACCAATATATCAGGATCTTACAGTGCTCCAATAAATTATTCATTGTCGGGGATATTTTAGCCAAGAAATCGGAAACCAATTGCTTGTGGACGCTAGCGTTACTGAATGTAAACTCTATAGTGCCGACGTGTAGCGCCTCTCTTACGTTTTCTAGCATGATGTAATACATGAAATCTTTAAGGTCTCCGTAGTTGTGCAAAATATTGTATACTTGATTCTGAGAGGTTATTTCTTGTAATTTGTCCAATAGCTGATCACGGAGCTGTAATTTTAAAAATAAATATTTAGGTACGTTTTGATTTAAAGTTGTCTATATATGTTTTGATACTTTAATATCAAATGAACTATTTATATAACTATCTGTCATAAAGGGATATTTGCCATAGTATTCTCGACATGTGAATACCACTAACGGCTAATGTCTAGAACAGGTAAATGAAATTGTATACTTAGGGAGTGCTTTCAGCTGGTATGGAAGATGTGATTTAGATGTGGACAAGCGTGTCGCTGCCGGGAACAAAGTCAATGGTGCCCTGAATGTGTTAGTCAAAAGGCAAGGCGTAGTGAAGAGTGCACGCCTTGCAATACATAACGCAGTGTTGGTACCGACTTTGTTATATGGCAGCGAAACCTGGGTATGCCAGAAGAAGCATAAAAGCAAGTTGAATGCAGTGGAGATGCGATCACTTCGTAAAATGTGCGGCGTTACCACAGCCGACCGAAAGCGAAACAAAGAGATTCGCAATATGGCAGGATTGAAAGATGACCTTATCACAAAAATTGATATTGGTGTACTCCGATGGTTTGGGCACGTTGAGCGAATGAGTGAAGACCGAATGGTGAAGAAAATATATAGCGCGAAAGTAAATATTAAAAGGTGTCAAGGTAGACCGAGACTAACTTTCGAAGACCATGTGAGCAAATTACTCGAAGAGGGGAAGATCAAGAGTACTCGGATACCTAGACGTGCATGTATGAAGAAGATAATGAACCTGAAAGAAGCGAAAGAGGTATGTAAGGATCGTGAACCTTGGCGATCTGTTCTCTCTGGCTACCCCGTTAGCGATTGTGCGTGAAGATAAGTAAAGTAAAGTAAAGTAAGTAAAGTAAAGTAACTAACAGTTAAGGTAGAATGTCCTGTTGTCAGCAATTAAGCTGTCACCTTCCTCTGGTATTCCATGCGCGACCGCATGGAATACCATACGCATTCCTTTCCATTGTCGAGGCGTTTCACTTAGTTATCAGAAGTTTTGTAAAACAGACATTTATCCTCGATTAAGGATCTAGGACTAAGATGGAATGACACGTTTCCAGTAAAAAACTGTCTCCAGGTTTCTACACCCACCATAAGAAACACAGCAGTTTTAAGGTGCTATTTTACGCTAGTATTCACTGGCACTATGGACGACTATTATAAGAAAACAAAAGAAACGTACAATCACAGCAGCACTGCTGTTTCCAACTTCAACAGCTTGGGTGTACTGCTCCTGGAGAGGATTGGCAGCAATTACGCCCTGACTGTCGATCAGACCCCAGTGGTAAAATACTGACGTAAAATTCGCTATGCTTGCACGGTCTAACACAGGATTACCCATGACTAATCCCTGGAAAAAAATATATACATTATTTTTAGTAATTTAAAAGTACAGGCCATGGTAACATAAAAAATGTAATTAGATACGTACAAGACATAGTAAGTCCGTAAACAGTAAAATAAGGTAATACCTAAGCTAAAGCTTTCATACATCACACATTTGAGCACAGATCTTGTCTTAATTCTGCGAATAACACATATCTTCGAAATATTTTTCAATTTCTCAAACATAATGTTGAGCCAAATATATTGGATGACCTTTTTTACCGTCTGCAAAAACAGGGTGTAACATGTGAACGGAGTAGAAGCCTATGGCACTGATATTTTATAAAAAATAAAAACAAAGATTTTGAATAAAATAAATAAATTAATTAAAATTTATCGAAATTCAAATCATATCCACCCTACTTTACGAACGGCAATAAAACAATAAATTTAGTAGGCATCTTTGACTTTGTCACTTCACTGAGTCACAGGTTCCATGGCCAAGGGCAAAGTAATTGTTAAAAAAAATTAAAAACATTTAACTCATTTTTTTTTAATTTTTGTTAATAATCAGTACCATAGGCTTTTACTCCGTTCACATGTTACACCTATCTTTTACAGGCGGTAAAAAAGTCATCCAATATAGCCAGTAGCTTTTCTAGAATGCCTTCGATTAAAAACATAATTTAGACATAACCTACACAGATTGTTTGCTCGACAAACAGCAGTGCGTTCAATGCTGTGTTTCGGTGTTAAAGTTATAGAGAACCAGTTAAATTATTTTTCTGAGGAATTCCATTGCGTCCTTAGGGGACTACACATCTGTAACCTTATTTTTGTTTAAAATTGGTTGCAGGTGTTTATGGGCTACAGTAGCCATTAAATATAAGTTGGACTCTCAGCTCGTTTGTAGTTGTAATTAAATTTAAAAAACACACACACTTTCTTATCTTAATTAATGTGGAGAGTTAAAAACAAACACGTTTTTATCGTAAGTAATTCGCGTTGAATTGAATGTATAATATTGTAAATTTACCTTTAGATTATAAGGAAACATTCCTTTTTTATTCTTGTTCATTTCCTCAAGTGTTTTAATTCCAAACCCTGGTATATAATGTCCAGCATAAGATTCACCGGCGAGGTACAACGGGGCGTTTTGCAATTCAGGAAATAAAGTCACCAGCTGTACAACGGCTTTGTACAGGTGACTTGAATACTGAAATAGATGAAAGGTGGAAATAAATTATAATTTGCAGTCAATTAATGTTACAATTAATGTGTAAAGGTTACATCAGACGCTGGTAGGATAGAACAGAGTGCCTTTGTAGTCGCCCGTACATCTATAACACTATATGTATGACTGCCTCGTTGGTCTACTAGTCGTTAGCGCGTCTGCTGATTATGGTGTCCCCGGGTTCGAATCCTGGGTCGACCAAAAATCAGTTATTGAGTTTAATTCTAACAAAATTCTCAGTACCAGTCCGGAGTAAGGAGGTTGGCGGTGTTTCTCCCCTGTACCGCGGAAAGCACGTAAAGTCGTTGGTCCTGCACCGCTGTTGGATTGCCATCCCATTGGACTTATATGAGGGAATAGAGTGCACCTGTGCTTGCGCATACATAAGTACACTAGTATGTTCTGAAATAGCATTTGCATTGGCGAGTATACTGGGTGTATACTCGCCAATGCAAATGACGTCATAAATCGATGCCTATATATACTGGTGATTCGTTATATCGAATATCGCTTCAATTAATGACGTCTTTTGCATTCGCCAGTATACTGGAAACATTTCGGAACATACCCTATAATCCTTCCTTAGACAGATGGCTAGTCTCGGTTATGATTGGCTGCCATGTTCGAAATTCGGTCTGAAAGACATTTTGGCACTATAGTGTCTCCCGCGCAATTAATAACTTCCATAAGTATCCGTAAATTTTCTTCTCCTACACCATCAAATCATAAAAGTCCACGGCTTGACATGGGTCTGTCTTGTAAAAAGAATTTGCCATATGGCCGCGGTCTCATGAGACCGCTAGGGAGTTGAGAGGTTAATCGTGGGATTGACAAATGCAGTATCAGACGTTTCGTACCTTCGACACTGCTCTTTATCGTCGGTCTTGATATTTTACGCTGACATAAACGAGATAATTATACCGTCATCTATCGGAGTCCATAAGATCTTTGTGGAATATCTCATAGTCGCCTCTTACGACATTTGGTATGAAATAGCAATAATAATAAAATATAGACAATTATATATTTATACAGCCCAACCTGATAAGAAAACTAAATAGATAACCCCTATAATAATATTAATGATGTAATAATAAATTAAAGGTTAGTATATAAATAATATATATAAATGAGAAATGGCGTGATGAATTCTCTTGTGCCACAACCACACGGTTACGGTACTCTTAGCTCGGAGGTTTTTGTCGTGTTTAACATAGGCATAGGCTAAACAAAAACAAAGAACAAAGAAAGGATCTGATGTAGCGAGATACCCAATGCTGGAAGCTCAGAGCTACATGTGTATTATAGAAGATACAAGGTGACATTCACTTTCATGTAATCTTGTGCTCATTTGACATTATTTTTTACCTTTCTAATAAGGTTGTAGTGATGATCTGATGCAGTGAAAGTCTCGGGGATATTAAAAATTAATCTTGCTAAAAATCTTGTATAATTCGAAATTTAATTGATAGAATCAAGCGTTACCTTGCGAACACATCCCATACGGCGGCTGACCGCTAAGATCTTAGCGGTTAGCCGCCGTAGAGTCTACATCACCTGAGGATGCTTCGTGTAGAGGCGAAACACGTGTCGTATTATCGTCGATGGTGTGTCTTACCTGGAATAGTGGTGTTGGAAGTAGTGGTGCCGGGAGTAGTAGTGTTGGGAGTAGTGGTGCTGGGACTAGTGGTGACGGAGTTAGTGCATGCAATTGAGGGAGGGCGGGAGGCGCTATTCAATCCAGGTAAGACACATCATTTTATTACACTGTGGTTATAAATTTGAAAAATTAAAAAGATTAAATTACTATATCGTTTTTATTATCTTATGAAATATAAATATATCGTTATAATTCAGAGAAACGTGAGAAAGAAAACGAGTAAGTTCGAAAGAGAAAGTTTAAATTATTTGTACAAGCATTATTTGATAAGCTTAAACTACTCGTATTTTAAATGTGTTGTTAATTCTTCGAAGAAACGCACCCGAGCTAAAATAAACGCTTTAGTTCAAAATTATTCATTTATCATTCATCCATCACAAAACCAGTCCACTGTTGAACATAGGTTTCCCCGTAGATTGTCTCATAGCCACAGTTGCCACGTTTGGCAGTCAGCTTGCCAACCACAGTTTTTATTATTACTGAATTGTTATCAGGAAGATGTTGCTGCGTGTAGTGTAGCAGTAGTAGTGCCTGCCTAAATGTTTTATTATAGCTCAGTAGCGCAGTGGCTAAGTGTTTGGCGGCGGCGCAGCGTATATTGAAAGTATACAACAACAGTACGCACAGTTCGGGACTGATCGCTTATAGTTTCAATTTGTTATGAGCGTAACTATTTTTAGAAACTATACATGGTTATTACGCTTTTATCGCGTAAACTTTCCAATAAGATACGCTTAAACATTGAGCGAAAAATATACTGCACTAGCTAAAAACATACATCGAGCATAAACGCGATTGAGAGTATGTTATTTTGTGTAGATAGTATTTGTATGTTATACAAAATAACACTAATATTATAATTAAACTTATAATTACCACCTTTTCGCCTGGCAATTCCGTGATAAAAACAAAAAAATTAAGGAAAATGTACTGTGTAGATTATATAATATCATATATTGACCCTTGAAGTTACTTCTGTAACAGCTCCGGCGCTGCGGTAAGTGCAGCCCCTTAGCCCTTGCGTAACAAATCGCAGTCACCCATGCTCACCTGGAATTTGCTACGGCAGGCAGGGGCTGCTCTGCCTCCGCGCCTACGGTTTTACAAAAACACTCTAGGGGTAGGGCAGACAAGACTACCTACGTGGAGTCGGGGCGTACTGATTCAGTTTTAGAATCTGTCTAGAAAATCAAAAAATCATCCGATTTCGATGATTTTTTTAATATATTCATTATTACGGCAGCTTTACGAAAAAAAAACAAGAATAAAAAAATGAAAACTTATATTGGTTTCAAGGCTTTAAATGTTCATGAAAATGCAGTCATTCACGTATAATTGTTGATAACTTTTTTTAAAAGAATCAAATGAAGTTGTTATGTTTACACAAAAAAACGAACATTTAAAAAAACTAAAAAATGTTTGTTTATTAATTTTTTATTTCGGTTTTTATTGAGTGTAGGATCGAGCGATGCGAGCTCGGGACTTAGGGCATCCCGATTTGGGCAGGTTAGGTTAGAAGGAGACGACCTCCTTCGAGGTTATTTATCTATATACCACTCAGAAGTAGGAGCCCTCGACTGCGCTACTCTTGCTGGTGCTTCCCTCCCCCAACTCTCTCCCGTAGCGCAGTCGAAGAAAGCTCGGCCGACGGAGCCCCGCTTTGCGGTGCTTCTACTTCTGAGTGGTTTATAAAAAATAAAGACAAAGGAGATGGCGGGTCTATCCAAAAACTAAAAAGCGAGGTGACCACGATAGTATAAAATTACCAAATGTTCTGTGTCTAGATGTTTGTCCAAACGAAATTTATGTATATATAACACCTTCACGGTACAGGAGAATATCCTAATGTGTGGTACCGTATTATTAAAAAAAAAGATAAAAATACGAACCATAGCCATATTCCGAGCGAAACCATCTTGGCTGTTAGTGAAGCTGTAGCCAGCTCCGACAGGATTGTCAATAAATACCAAAGAATACTCTCGCCACCACGACGACTCACGAACTGAAAAAAAAATTATAAAATTATTGTTTTAAGCAAGCTTAATGGTTAAAGCAATAATTAAAAACACCCCGACTGCGTTGAAAAATTTTCTGGAAAGTCCTTCCCCTCTTTTTTTGTATTTGCAGATGCAATGTATAAAATTATATAACCTATGTTGCTCCCACAATTAAGATGAATCTGTTGGGACCTCGTGTTAAATTCATACATACTCAAAAATATACTGGATGACCATTTTTATCGTCTAGAAAAATAGGGTGTAACATGTGAATGGAGTAGAAGCCTATGACAATGACATTTTACAAAAAATAAAAGCAAAAATTTTGAATTAAACACATTAATTAATTAAAATCTATCGAAATTCAAATCATATCCACCCTATTTCATAAACGGCAATAAAACAATAAATTTAGTAGGCGTCTTTCACCTTGTCACTTCGAAGGGTCACAGACTCAAGGGCAAAGGGCAAAGTAATTATTGAAAAAATATTTTTTCAAACGTTTAATTCAAAATATTTGTTTTTATTTTTTATAAAATATCAGTGTCATAGGCTTCTACTCCGTTCACATGTTATTTTTTCCAGACGGTAAAAAAGCTTATCTAGTATATGGTATATAACTCCTTCTGTGGCAGTCGGATGAAAATTAAAAACCGTTATATCACGCGAATACCTCACACATAAGCTAAGAACAAACATTTTATATTTGAGTTGTTATAAGGAAGATGGTGGCGGCCATCTTCTGTTTCATTTGCTTGTTTCGACTCTTACGACATCCACGGAATGATATGGGGCACCGGATTCTCTCATATTACTATACGCTTTGGATTCTCTGACGCCACTACACAGAAAGAATAAAGCCTCCGGTTGTCAACCTGTATACCAAAATCACATTCCGCCTGTGGCATCGCTTCCGAGCGGTTGCATCCAGGTAGTCCGCGCTTTCGTTCCTGTACGGTAGTGCTCTCCCGCTCTCGCGCCTCCGCTGGCCCGCTCGCGCTGTACAGCGCCGACGCAGTGCTCAGTCCGCCGGCGGCATCGTTCTCGGACGGTCGCCTCCTGGTGGTCCGCGCTCCCGTACAGTACGGTAGTGGTCACTTTCTGCTACAGCTCTTACCCCCCTGTCTTCGGGCAGGGAGGTCTGACTGACCTCCGCTTTCATTTTCATTTCATTATCATTTTCATTTTCATTATAATTTTTTCATTATAGTTTTCATTTATCATTTTAATTTTTTTTTGCACTGTCTCTTTTATTTTCTTGTGTTTTTCTTGCATTTTACTTTACTATTACGTGCATAGTGTGTTGTAGTACATCCCGCGTTCTAGTCCCTGTTCTACCGAGAGCAGGGACCCGTCCTCATCTTTACTAGATTATCTCACTCAACCCAATATGGCCAACTCAAGTTTCACAGAGTCCCTAGCCGCCCTCATTACCCAATACGGGTTAAACGGCAATGAGACGGTCCTCGCCGCCATTGCCACCATCGCCGCCCAGGCTCCCCTCCCTGCCCCTCAGGCACATCGTCCGCCGCCAGTACTAGCGGCATACCTCGAAACGAGGAACTCCTTTGCCCCGCTACAGTCAGCCCCCTTAGAAATGGAGTACGCATGCTCCGAATCCTCGGCGTCTACCTCCCGGAAGAGGCCCGCCACTACCTCAGGCTCCGGTTCATTGGAGTCCTCTGACTCCGAAGGTACCGATGAATCCAACTTCACCACTGTCACCTCCAAGCGCAACGGAAAGCGCGCTGCGATCAAACGCACCCCCCCTACTTCAGCGGCCCCTGCCGCTCCTTCAACCTCCGCAGCCATTGACGCTGCCCCCGTCCCACTGATGTCTCTAGACATCCCCACACCATCCAAACCAGCCTCTCGCTGTGCTCCAGTGCTAGCGAAGAAGCAAGTCCCGCCCCCTGTCTTCCTAAGAGACAAGGCCAAGTTCACCCAACTGTCCAAGACCTGCTACGACGCAGGTATTAAATACGACCATGCGGTCAACCTCGGGGAAGCAATCAAAATAATCCCTAGCTCGATCGAGGACTTCCGCTCAATTACCCGACTATTCACAGCCGAAAGGGTATCTTACCACACGTACGCTCTCCCTGAAGAGCGTAAAGTCAGGGCCGTCATCCGAGGCGTCCCCTTTGAGTTTTCCAACGACGAAATCCTCGAGGACCTTAAGTCCCAAGGTTTCCCAGTTGAAGCAGTGCACAAAATGCACAACCGTACGGGCAAGAGATACAACCTTGCCCTAGTAATCATGTCCAACGTGCCGGAGGCTAAAGCCATCTTCCGGCAGGTGCGCACAGTGTGCGGCCTGTCAAGGGTGAAGGTAGAGCCCCCACATAGGCCCGGTTTCCCGGCGCAGTGCCACCGCTGCCAACTTTATGGTCACGCGGCGGCCAACTGCTCCGTCCCACCCAGGTGCGTGAAGTGCCTGGAGCCACATAACACCAAAGAGTGTCCCCGGCCCAAAGACGCCGAATCCCCGCCCGCCTGTGTCCTGTGCAACCAGACAGGACACCCGGCGAACTACAAGGGTTGCCCACGCGCACCTCAACCTCGCCCCAGTAGGAAAGCTCCACCGCCGGTGAATGACCGCTCATTCCCGGCCCTCCAACAACGGCCCCGCCAGGGCCCTCCTCAGCCTATCCAGGGCTTTCCTCGACCCTCTCAGGGTCCCCCTAGGCCCCCTCAGGGTCCCCCTAGGCCCCTCAGGGTCCCCCTAGGCCCCCTCAGGGCATAATTCGGCCCCCTCCGGGCTTCTCAAAGCCAATGCAGCCTCCAGTCTTTCCCTGGGGGCCCAAAAAGGCAGACCCTTCGCGGACAACCTCGTACGCACACGAGGCAGAGCCCACAATAGATGACTACAACACGCTATATTCCGCGATTAGGAATATAGATGTTAGGTAGATTACAGTAATCTCACGCAAACTGCGCGCGGCGAAGTCCCCTCAAGAGCGTCTCCTCGCTCTTGCCGAACATAATGATCTTCTGCTAGCGTTGTAAGTTAAGTTAACTTAATTAACTTAACTCCAATGTCTGAGAATAATATTAACCTACCAAGATCCCACGGTCGTATCAAACCTAAGGGTTTATCGCTTGTATCATTCAATATTCGGCTCGGCTTGCGAAATAACCTCCCAGAGCTTAAGCTCTTTCTTCGAAATCGTGAAGTCGATTTCCTCCTCCTACAGGAAACCAATCTTAAAGCTAAGGACACTAGAGGCTTTTCTATTAGAAACTTCTTCGTAATGACAGACCCGACCGCCGAGGCTGCGGAACGGCCATCTATTACAAGAAGACACTTCATTGCTCGCCCATTTCTACTCCGCAGCTTACCAATATGGAAGCCACGGTATGCAGGCTAGCTATGACTGGACATCAGTCCATCCTCATAGCCTCCTGTTACATCCCTTCAGGAACCTATCCCCTCAAAAAAGATTTTGAGGCCATTCTATCCTTGGGCAACCCAGTCATTATGTTTGGAGATTTTAACTCCAAGCATACTGAATGGACATGCCGCACTACGTCCCCTAGTGGCAAGATACTGCTCGATATCACGCAGTCTCTTGATATCACTGTCCATAGTCCTCTCGGTGTTACTCACTTTCCCGATAACACCGATCACTCACCCGATGTGTTAGATTTTGCGTTACTCCAAGGAGTTTCCATCAACCTCGGAGCAATCGAGACACTAGACGATCTAGGATCAGATCACCGACCGGTCTCCCTCATTCTTGGCCATCAGCCACCTCCCCCAACACACACAAAAACCTTCACTAACTGGAAGGGATTCAAGGAGTCCCTAGCTAAAGCTCTGGACTCACAGGATTCTACCATCTCCATACCGTCGGACTTAGACAGTCCCGAAAAAATCGACACCGCGGTCGATTCACTCTCCACCCTTATTAAATCCTCCCTTAAGGAGAACGAAAGGGTCGTCCCGGTTGCTAACAATAGTGGGCTTCCCCTACATATTAGCAACCTATTAAAAGCCACAAAAGCTGCTTTCCGGAGAGCAGCAAAATATCCCACCCCCGAATATAGGCGCGCGGCCAATCGTCTTCAACGAAAACTCCGCTTCCGCCTCTCTGAATTTCAAGATCTCGAAAAGAGTAAGCTCATGGAGAATATCTCTCCATCTCACACAGCGTACTATCAGATGGCTAGAGCCCTCCGCATAGACGCTATCACCCACACTCCCCCTCTCTCCCGTCCCGACGGCACGGTTGCCTTCGAGGACGAGGAAAAGGCTGAGTGCTTTGCGGATAGCATTGCCGCTCAATGCTCCCCTAGTTCTCAACCTGTCGACCCCTCACACGTCCAGGCAGTGGAGGATGAGGTCCGCCGCCGGAACTCACCCCCTACGGCCTCCGAACCTATCTCTGTGTCCAATGATGAGATTTCATCCCTCATCAAAGGACTTAAGCCTAAAAAGGCCCCGGGCGCGGATGGCATCTCCAACCAAGCCCTTAAACACTTTCCCGAGCAGGTGTTAACCTTTTTATCTATTATCTTCAACGCCTGCTTCAACCTTAGTTATTTTCCCACTTCGTGGAAAGAGGCAACTGTGATTGGAATTCCCAAGCCAGGCAAGCCTCTCAACCTCCCTTCCAGCCATCGCCCCATTAGCCTCCTCAAGGCAATGGGCAAGCTCTTCGAAAGAGTCATCCAAACACGGATGAGGCGCTATCTGTTTCCCACAGACGGTGACACTCTCATCATTCCCCACCAATTCGGTTTCCGAGCCAAACACTCATGTCCCCAACAAGTTCACCGCATTGTGGAATATATCCTCAGCGGTTTCTATCCTCGACGTCATAAAACCATCGCGGTCTTCTTCGATATAGCCAAAGCTTTCGATAGAGTCTGGCACACAGGCCTCATCTACAAGATCTACAAAATAGGTCTCCCCGATCGTCTAGTTCGTCTCGTGGCCTCCTATTTGAAACACCGTACCTTTCGTTTTAGACACGAAGGCACGCTATCTTCACAGCGAACTATCAAGGCTGGTGTCCCTCAGGGATCAGTACTTGCTCCTCTGCTGTACATCCTGTTCACCAACGACATTCCCATCCCGTCGAAAGGTGTTCAACTCTCCCTCTTCGCAGACGACACTGCCATCTACTGCAAAGGTGTCTCACTACCCTTCATACGGAACAAGATCCAAAAGTCAGTTGATGACCTAGGAGATTGGTTCAAAAAATGGCGCATCGATGTGAACCCGGAGAAGAGCTCCGCCGTTCACTTCGATTATAAACGACGCCGTCTTAAAAACACCCCTCCAATACGTATGCTAGGGACCCCTGTCCCCTGGAATACGACAGCCAAATATTTAGGTGTCACTCTAGACACAGGGCTCACTTTTAGGCCCCACGTCAAACGAGTCACCCGTCACGCACGGTTTTACCTGAGTAGGCTCAACAGTATGTTGGGCAGACACAGTAAAATGTCCCTTCGAAACAAGCGAACCCTTTATAAGGTCTGTATACGACCCGTCATGTCCTACGCGGGCCCCGTCTTTGCCCACGCAAACCCCAATATTTTAAATGAACTCCAAATAGTTCAGAACCTCTTCTGTCGTCGAGCTGCGAACGCACCTTGGTACGTCCGTAATGCCGACCTTCATCGGGACTTAGAGCTCTCAACAATTCAACAATTCCTCAAAAAACTCTCTGAGAACTTCTTCAAAGCCTCAGAGTCGCACCCAAACAATTTAATTCGTGAGGCGGCTTCCTATGCAGCCCCACCCCCCTCTCGCTATCGTGTCCGAAGGCTGAGAAACTCTCTCTCGGACCCGCCTAATAAACTGTCAAACGACCTGAACTGCCTCCTGGCGGCTCAGGCCAACTCTAATTAATTAGTTTAAATTATTGCATTAACCAATATTAATTTGCCTTCGTAGGCACTCCCTCAGCGGCTCTTAGCCGCCTGCGCCCTCTTTTCCCAAAAGAGGGTCGCTCATGATAAGGCACAATAGAGCTTAATCAGCCGGCTGCCTGTCCCCAAAGGCGGTTTTTAGAGGGTATCACTTAGGGTCCCCGGTAGGACAGTGAGTCCCTCATAACCACGATAGACCGGCTATCGTGGTATGCGTAATGCATTTTCCGCCTCCCTACGTACAGGGTAGCCCTTTAATTGCTTCGGGCGCAAAAAAAAACCTGTATACCAAGCGTTGTAATTATGGCAAATACGAGTACATATTTTCCATAATTACAACGCTTGCCAAATATGAGTAAATAAATATGAGGCAGTCTATAGGCTTATAGCTCCTCTACACGATGAGCCATCACGATGGCCCACTATGATGAGCCAGCGTGTGGAGGGCGTAGTAGTGTCGAATGGCTTATGGCGCGAGTGTGATGGTTTTGGGATGGTGTCGGTGTCGGTTTTTCGACCTCACATCAAAGGCCAGTGATAACGGTACTCATCTACACTTGGCCCATTCCACAGTTGGGCAAAGTGCATGCTTGACGGTTGAGTGTGAACGTTCGTGCTTTGTTTGTTAATTTACGAATTTTCTTAAAAATGACGAATACACATTACGAAAAATCATATTAAGAAAATAACGGTACGTGCTGTATAGATATACAGCTGCAGCGGCTGATGCTTCCACGTCCATCTCGAAAAACGTTTCGATTACAACTGAATGTCGTTGTGTAGTTGCGTTTCAATTCAACCATCGCATGGCCATCTCGCTGGGCCAGCGCTGGCCCATCGTGTAGAGGAGCTATTATATTTAGTAGTGGACTTTTAAACCTTTGAAAGGAAGCCTTAAAAGTCAGGTTGGCAGGCAGGCAAAATATATAGGATGTTACTTTTATGCTATTGAACGGCTCCACGTTGACTTAGTGGTCGAAAGCGCGACTGCTGCTTAATGAGGTCTTGTTTTAAAGCGTTTTCTGAGAGATAGACTTTTTAATGTAATATAAATTGTTATGTTTGTGTACGATAGCGCAATAAATAAATATTGTATTCTACCACATAAATGATAGTACTTTTGTACTGATAATTAAAGCAATTCGTGCAAAATTACTCCCTAACCATTCCAAAATATCAAAAATGCACAACGTTAATATTCAAGTTTTCACTTCTGCCGGCACTCCCGGTGTGCAACTCGTCGTTTTTTCTGTCGAGAATTTTCTCAGTAGCAGCTAGAGTCAGGAACTTGGGCGGTGTTTCACCTGCTTCTGATGCCAGTGATCTCTCCCCGGTCGTGCCGGGTTACCGTGCCATCGGACCATGAGAGTAGAATTATCGTCATTTATCGAAAACCACGAGATTTTTTGGTATATTTCTTAGTTGGTTTCTAAGAACTTACATTTTGTCAAAATAAAATAAATTATTATTATAAATTATTATTATTACATTCGACACATCATTCATTCTACATAGCACACTGCACAGCTTAATATAATTTAATTTCATTCCAAAAATTAGATAACTGGTACTAACTTTTTAACCCCAACTCCTTGTTATATTGAAAAGGTCCAATTTCGTCGAACAAGCCCGCGAGGCTACTCGCACCAGGTCCTCCTTGAAGCCAAATTATCCAAGGTGTTGTCTTTATTGGCCTATGTCGCACGGGAAAATACCAAAAGAATAGATTTGAGTTGTATGTAGCATCAACCGTAAGGAATCCAGAATAGCTGGTGACATTGAGAAATAGCGACGGGTCTACAGCAGATAGCTTCCTGGCCTCATCAGTACGATTCTGACTGATGAAGGGGCTTAAAATTAGTGCTGGAGAAATCGCTGTCGCCAATTTATTAGTGATAATACTGAAACAAGTAAAGCAAATGCAATAATTAATCGATTATAGTTTTCTCATCGTAAATGACTCTTTTTCTGACTAGCATTGGCAGACAAAATAAATAGAATAATAATATTAGAGTTTAAAAAAAACCAACACTCTGTTGAACATGGGCTGTGATGATCCTAACAGGAATACCAGGTTACAGTCTAGAAATTAATGTATCTACAGTCATCAGTTTTTAATGTCAGCAAAATTTTCTGATTATTTTATTTATTTTATTATGTTATTCAGACTTCTGCAAGTAGGTGAAAGCTGAATTACAATACAAACGAATAATTTATAGCGTGTAAATAGGAGGGCTGACGACGAGTCTAAACGTCTGTTAATGTATGTTGGTTAAGTTTTTAAAACTTTAATATTATTATTAGCTTGATCTGTATGTTGTATAAATCAATGATTTTATAATTCAGTTTTAGACGTCGGAATATTCTGAAATATTGTAGGCGTATCAAGAGCCGATCCGATGACAATAAACTATAATTTCACGACCTCAACCAAATATCCTCACTAGGGTGATCACAAGTCAGTTCATGATCAATCGCGGTGGGTAATGTTTAAATATTATTTACAAGCAATTACAAAAGTATTTATGAGATATTAACATTTTTAAATTGATTGATGTACCTAGTACCTACTCGTAGGTAACAATCAATGCTGAATCCTCACTAAGGCCCGTGTTCGGAGATATTCACGCTGCGCCCTCCTTTCTGCCAAGGAGGGTCGCGTTCGTATACGGCTTAGAGATCTCTAGTCAGATCGTTAAGCCAATTCCTAAAAGGTTGGGTTTAGTGGGTAAAAGTCGCCACATAACCACGCAGCCGGCTGCGTGGTATGCTATGAGCATTCCCAACCTCCCTCCCCCGCTTTCCGGAGGGTTGCCCATATTTGCTTCGGGCGCAAAAAAAAAAAAAAAATATTCACGAGTTTAAGCTCAAACTCCATAATTTCAAAATTTTGTGAAGTGTGGGTCTAGACTCATATTATTTAAATTTAAAAAATAGTGTTATTTAAATATCAGTGTAATTTATATTTAAAAAAAACATAAACATTATTTAGATGAATCTCAAGGAGCAGTTATTTTCCTTATACCACAAGCTGAACCATTTTAGTCGTCGTTATAACTGCACAATACACGAAATAACCTTTGAAGATGAAACGTCTATGACAAAAAGACCAATAGATACTTATATTTCGGTTTTGGTAATTTTGGCACTGAATTGAAACACATATTACTATATTCATTGCATTATTAAGAGCTTTCCACTGCTGGACTCTCCCATTAATAATAATAAACATTTTTTTCTCCCACTTTTTAGATAGTTACATTTGTTTCATAAATGGTTTAAGAGTTTTCAGTTGCTGTAGGAGACAGGAGCCTAAACTAGGTTACCCTCTGCTATGGGTCTCCTGGCTCTCCCTCTTGGCTTTATTACATACTTTTTGATGATAATGTACTTAGACATAAAGTGAGCGTTGCATGTAGAGATCGAATATAAGATTACATAAATATACGCGCGCGCGCGTGTGTATGTGTGTGTGTGCGCGTGTGCGTGCGGGTGTGTTTCTACCACACTGTTCCGCTTTTACAGTAAATTCTCTGTTTCTTCGTAATCTAATTTCATCAGCCAATCTGTTAATTTTTCTTACATTTATATTTTGTTAGTTAAAAAATTGAGTGTTGTCTATTATCGTTTCGCACACCTCATAATTTCCTTCTCCTAGTTTGTAGTAAATTCGGTGTAAACACAGTGCAAGTGTGTGTGTGTTTTCTAAATTGAAGACAATATATTATATAATTTCCGTACTGTAAGCATGTTAGCTTCTCTGAATAAACTAGTAGTTTAGAAAAATTTTGGTTTATATAGTGCAACTTTTAAAATCATTCGTTGAGCTCTTTCCAATTCAAGCATATGTGTTTTATTGGAACCTCCCCAAACAGTAATACCGTAGGTTAATATAGATTGGCACAAGGATATATAAACAGTTTTTAGCAATGTCCAGTTTGTGACATGTCTTAAGTTTTTAAAAATGTAAGTAAGTTTTCTGACTCTTTGGGTTAATGGTCTTTGGGTTATGTGCTTTGAATTTAAAATTGTTATTCCTAAGTATTTAATTTCTTGTGTATTTATTATAATAAAGCAGTTGCAGTTTGAACTATTAAATTGAAAAGAGCTATAATTTTATTATTGCTAATATATTTTGGTAATTTTCGAATCGAAAACTTGGTTTGTTCATCATTAGTTTTATCAACATTAAGTGAAAGTGAATTAATGGCTAGCCACTGACAGACGGTATTAGAACCTTCTTGTGCAATATTAAGAACTTCTTACTATGAATGCCCATAACAATTTTGTGTAGTATCATCAGCATACGATATTATTTTACAATTTTTATATTTAAGTTACAAAATTCATTAATGTAGCATAAAAACAGCGTTCGGCAAAGTATACTGTCTTGTGGGATGCTGTAACTAATGTGTTGTTCATCGCTTACTATGTTACCTATCCGAACGCTCTGTGTTCGATTGTGTAAATAATCCATAAGAAGTAGTAACTGTTTATCCCTTATGGCCATCATTTCTAATGAAATAACAATAAAACTGTAGTTTTTCAGAAAACTTAGCGAAAGAGACTGTATCAAACGCTTTCCCTTTCTAAAACCGTATTAAGCATTTGAAATTATTTCATTAGCTGCTAGATATTTGATAAGCCTACAGTTAATAATCTTTTCAAAGATTTTAGAGAGGGAAGGTAATATTGAAATTGGACGATAATTTGAGATACAGCCTCTTTCGCCAGTTTTAAATATGGGAATGACCTTAGATTTCTTTAGTGGGGGATAAAGATGCCTTTTGATATACATAAATTAAAGATATGTGTAATGGGGCGTACAATTAAATCTTTGATAAGCTTTAATACTCTAGCAGTGATCCCATCCCATCCCGCACCGCTGTCTGACTTAAGGCCTAAAATGTGCCTTTCGATTTCCTTTGCACTAGTGTTTAGAAGAACAAACGAGTTACACCTTGATGTTCTTTTATTTATATTTTGATGATGTAAGGGAATATTTAGAGGAATTTTATTGGCTAATTCAGCACCTATTTTTGCAAAGTATTCAATGGCCGCGTTTACAGATTTAAAAGGACTTATATTAGCTTTAAGAAGTTCCAGCGGTTAATTTTTATGATGGTCTAGATCATTAATTTTTTACAGCTTTCCAAATTTTTATTACCTGCTATTTTTAATTCGTTGCTTTCATAACTTCTTTTACATTTTTAAGAATTTTATTGCAATAGTTTCTATACCTTAAGAACGTGATTCTTATGGGGATCTTTTTAGTTTAAAGTGCATTCTGTCTGTTGTTCTTATGCACCTAAGTAATCCTATGTTATCCATGGTTTTAATGTTATTTTACTCCTAGGTAATTTTATGTTAATAGAATTTTTTTAAATTAATTTTTGTTAGTTTTCAATAATAAGGTTAATGGTATGACTTGGATTCACATCATTGATAAATATTATATTGAAATCAAAATTTTTGAAGCCCTTAAGTACTCATCATTTATTTTTTGTTTAGGTTTTATTTTCGATTGTATCAAGCATTTTTTGTATTTAAACAGAAGAACACAGGTTCATGGTCTGTAATGGCGGATTGCAAAATAATAGTATATGAATTTAATTTTGTTTTTAATATGATATGATCTAAACAGCTATTACATCTAGTAGGTAAGTACTACGCAAGCAGGGGTCAATCCAGGAAAGATAAAGTTTCGAGATAGCTGGATGTGGTTTAGTTTAAGTCTGCAACATTAATATTTATAGTCTCTGTAACGAGGATATTTTTGTATTGATTGTGGTTTACAAGTATATTATGCAGAGACCGAATAAAATTATCAATGTTATGAAAACTTGGGGTCTATTGAATGGCAATTATGACGGTGTCTTTATTTATTTTTAAAAGTATACAATTTGCCACTAAAATGTTTGGTTCTTCGATTTTAAAGACAAGATCCAATATTAAGCAAAACAACTACACCGTCGTTTTGATTGTAGTTAGAAGTTGTACTAAAGGATTAGTAATATGTGATAGCCAACATCCAGAGAGAATTATAATGTTATAAGTTAATTCTATTCTTCCCAATAAAACATTAAAATTATTAAAATTTTGTAAAATTTTTAGGTATAAATTAGGGTGTAGTATAACATTTTTGCAACGTTCAGGTTCGTATATTATGTCAAGTTTCGTTATTTCATAGTCATCTATAGTATTAATAATATTTAAGTCCTCTATCGATCAAAATAAATAAAATTAGGCTACTGATAAAAAGTTTCACAAACACGTTTTTTAATATTTTACAAAATACCATTTTTAGTTTTATATATGAAGAGTGTTCATATCCTTTTCTATGTGTACGTACGTAATACGTACGTACGTAAATACGTCTTTATTATTTTAATAATTGTTGAAATTTGATGAAGTCTTAGAAAGTTAATTACATTAAAAGTTGTGATTACAGTGCTTAAGTAAGGTATGTTTTGAGATTGTATACGTGTGGGTACATAGAAATTACATTTTGTTAGCGTTTTAGTAAGATTTGACGTATGTAACAGCATTTTCAGTTGATTGAATGATTGAAAAAAAATGAAGTGTATAGTAAGTAAAGTAAAAATTATAAGTGTGTATGAGATACCTATGATACAAATTCTTATGTTGTATTTATGTTCTTGAGGTTTTGCTCGTTTTTTATACTGTTACGCGCCTTAGTCGACGGCACTAGCGCCTAGTTGAAACTCGAACTCTCGGTACCTTGCGCGTGTTTACTTGAATATTCTGGATATTTCCGTGCTAATTTATATAAATAGGCGCTGCAAGATGCGATCGAGGAAGTAATGAAGTTGGCGAGACAAGCGAAGCTTCGGAGCGGAATAAAGTGAATCAGTGTGATTAATTATTAGTGTTTTTAACTTTAATTAGTGTAAAGTGAATTAAAGTGTTAATTTAGGTAATTCTATCGGCAATTTTTATTGTCACGAACCTCAAGCTCGTAACAATTGGTGTCAGAAGTGGGACAAAATCATGCCGATTTTATCTAAGGAGGAAACGGAGGGTGTCCGTACCCGAAGTCAACGCCAGCAGGACACGGACCAAAGAAGATTTGGTGGTGCAACGCCGCAGACGTCGGAGGGCCAGCCGCCGGCTGCAGGCCCGTCAGTAGCTCCTACATCTGCAGCACCTGACTTAGGTGCTCTGATGATGATGCTGCAGGAGCAGGCTCGCCGACAGGAGGAACAGGTCCATCGTTTGGAAGAGCAGCTGCGGGGCGGACAGGAGGAACAGACCCGTCGTTTGGAAGAGCAGCTGCGGGGCGGACAGGAGGAACAGGCTCGCCGATTGTAAGAGCAGCTGCGGGGCGGACAGGAGGAACAGGCCCGCCGAAAGGAGGAACAGGCCCGTCGCTTAGAAGAGCAACTCCAACGCGATAAGGAAGAGCTGATGCTCCTCATGAAGGACCTTCACGCTATCTTCGGAAAAGAGATACGGGAGGTGAAGGATAAGGTTGCTCAACATGACAACCGCCTGTCGGAGGCCGAAACCCGAATCGACCAAGTAAACAATCGGGTTGACAACGTAATGGCTGACGTGAAGAAAACGCTGGACGACCTCAAACTTGGGGAATGGAACAACAGCTCCCGTAGTAGCTACAACACCTTCGCTACGTGGATTCAAAGTGCCGCCGTTCGACGGGACCTCTCCCTGGTCGGCCTACAAAATCCAGTTCGAGGCCGTCATGGAAGCGAACGGCTGGAATAAAAGCCAAGCCATGACTGCACTCACCCTAGGCCTGCGCGACCAAGCCTTAATAGTGTTGGAAGCTCTCGGTTAGAAAGTGACCTACGAGCAGCTTCTTGAGGCCTTGGAGGCGAGATATGGCGACGCTCACCTGGAACACGTCTTTCGCGCGCAGCTCAAGGATCGCGTGCAGCGCAGCAACGAAAACCTGCAGCAGTGGGCCCTTGAGGTGGAGAAGATGGTTCGAAAAGCATACCAGTCTGTACCTGCGCTCATTGAAGGGAACCTGGTTCAGACATTCATCGACGGCATCCGTGACCTTGAAGTCAGAGCTGCTGTGAGACTCGGGCACCACGACACGCTTAAGGACGCCTTGGGCCATGCACTGGAGGTGGAAGCCGTGCGGCAGGATCATCGTTCCCATCGCGTCAGGGAGATCGCAGCAGCTACAGTTCGCGACCGCAACAAAGGATTCAGCCCTAGGTGCTATGGCTGTGGGGAAAGGGGCCATCTTCGATCCAGCTGCCCTAAGCGAACCCTAGAAGGGGAAGGTGATCGATCTCAGAAGGGAAGTGCGGCTAACATCACCGCCCAGCAGCAGCCGGGATACAACTTTGAGATCGAACATCGCAGCGGGAAATCTCATGGCAACGCAGATGCATTATCACGAAGACCTTGTCCTGAAGATTGCAAACATTGTACTAGGCAGGAGAGTAAGTAAGTGGTATCCGTGAGGATGCTCAGGACAGACCACCTCAGCAACGAGTGGAACGTCAGCTTACAACATGCACAGCAGGAAGATACGGACATCAAGCCGATTCTGGAATGGATGAAGACCAGTGCTCCCAAGCCCAAGTGGATCGACGTCTCAGCGATGAGTTCGACCACTAAAAGCTATTGGGCCCAATGGGACAGCTTGCTGCTTCAGGATGGAGTTCTGTGCCGTAAATGGGAAAATGTTCGGGGAGACAGCTGTCACTTGCAAATAATAATAATAATAATATTAATAAATAGGCGTAGGGAAGTGACGACCCCATCGCCCGCTGACGTAACAGTTATATGACAAAACTACTACGTCGGCGCAGTCAGTCAGCGCCCTGCCAAGAGGTGTGAGCGCCGTGCCTAGGCAAAATTGTGGGTGCAAAGGTCCGTTTGTGCATATGACCGAACCACGAAACGGTGCCGGGCCTGGGCGTCTCACGTTATTTGGCGCCCATAAATGGATGATGGTACAAAGAGGAACGCGCATAGGGCCGCTGCCTGGGGGTCGCCGGGGCGCGTCTGGAGCTGGCGCTGGACGCGGCAGCATGCGGGCCGCCAGCCGAGCACGAGGAGCTGTACGATCACCTAGCAGCCCTTCGCATCCATCATCCCCACCAGAAGGCTTGGTGTCGGCTGGGTCTTCTCGGACTCAGCAAGCGGCACCCGCCGCTGGTGGAGCACGTCGCATGCGTTGGTCACAAACAATGAACGCAAACGCACTGCGGGCGTACTTTAGGGCAAAAGGGGAAGAAACCGGATGTTTGGCATATCGGGCTCGGATGCATCGCTTTTTTGCAGAGCTGGAGCCATCTCTATCCGTCACTGAGCAAAACCTGGCAGACCGAGTTCGGTACATCCTGCACTCCAACATATTTGGTGACGCCGAACTCGAACGACTACGACGTGAGGCTATTCCCTCATCGGATGGAAATGCTACGGCTAGGAATGCGGCGCCATTAATTGCGCAGCAAACTGTAAATGTGGACGCTGCCGTCAATATTCCGTTTGTGGTTGATTCAGACGATGATGGAATAGTCGCCCTCGAACTAGAGAAAATGAGGAGCATATTGGAAGAGTCGATGCTGGAAACGCGCAGCATGCCTCTCGAAAATCGACCGCGACTTCCCCGCATACCCCTTAGCAAGCGAAATCGGGCTGTCGTGCGGGCTCTTAACCCAATGCTGGTGACCTATTTGGAAGCCAGCCGGGACCTTTGCGAGACGGACTCAATTCTTTTTGGCGCCGCACTGGCAGTATGCCGTATTATTGGCGCCAAACTTCCCATGGCTGGATGTGCTACTCAACAAGGTAGTGGCACTACCCTCTACTCCCTACTACTCCCAGCCTGGAGAAAAAGAATCGAGGACCGTATCGCAAAGGCAAGGGCCCTTATCGGCAGACTGACAAGCTTCAGGTCGGGTAATAATAGACCGAGAGTTGTGCGCACCGTTAGAATGGCGTTTGCTGGGACAAATATTAGTTTGTCCCAGCCGGATATCACGCAGAAACTAACGGAGCGCATAGATGACCTGAAGCAAAAAATCGCTGCTTGGGGGAAGCGGATTCGACGATTTAGCGAGAGGTCAAGGCGGTTCAACCAGAATCGTCTCTTCCAGAGTGATCAGAAGAGGCTCTATAAATCATTGGAGCGACCAGAGGTATGTGGAGCGGGCCCAGGACCGGATCAGGCTGACACTGTCGCATTTTGGCGTGGCCTGTGGTCAGAGCCCATAAACCACAGCGAGGGCCCTTGGATGGAAGTTGTGGCGAGCCAGAGTGCAAGTGTTACGCCTATGGACCCCGTCACCATAACGCCAGAAGACGTGGCTGAGGCGGTCCGTAGAGCCCCGAACTGGAAAAGTCCGGGGCTCGATGGGCTGCATCATTACTGGCTTGGTCGTGGAACCAATGAACCACTCCTCATTGACGCGGTCATTGGCAAAGTGGTGAAACGCAACCGTCGGAACTTCTCCGCCGCCTGGATAGACTACAGAAAAGCATTCGACTCGGTGCCCCATACATGGCTAAAGAGGGTCCTCGAGCTGTACAAGTGCGTTGTACAGCTCAGCTGTGACTGTACAGTTAGAGACTTCCTCGCGCAGTGTATGGGGTAGTGGAGTACGATCCTCTGTTATCTGGGTGAGCCGATGATGGCTGCGGAGAACCATATAAGGATAAGAAGGGGTATCTTCCAGGGCGATTGTCTGAGTTCAATCTGGTTTTGCCTCTCTCTGAACCCTCTCAGTACCTTACTGGAGGGCTCCGGGAGAGGATTTCAGCTACGGAAGGGAGGAACAAAAGTGACCCACCTTTTCTATATGGATGACCTCAAGTTATTCGCCTCCAGTCGCTCCCATCTTGTGGAATTGTTAAAAATCACTTGTGAATTTAGCAATTCTATTGGAATGGAGCTGGGGACGGATAAGTGTGCGGTCCTTCATGTTGAAAGGGGAAGGGTTGCTAACTCTGAGGGCATAGATTTATCTATGCCCGTCAACTTAAAGACCCTTTCTGAGGCTGAAACATACCGATACCTGGGTATGTCACAGAACATCGGTATCGATGAGGCTGGTATGAAACAGTCAGTTTGTGACGTGTTTCATGCACGCTTGACCAAAGTGCTTAACAGCCTTTTGTCCGGTGTGAATAAGACACACGCATATAACGGATGGGTCATGCCTGTCCTCATATATACCTTTGGCATACTCAGGTGGACTCAGACCGAACTTAACGCCCTGGATAGAAAAGTCCGCACTACCATGACGTCCCATAGGATGCATCATCCGAGATCGTCGGTAATGAGGCTGTACTTGCCGAGAAAGCACGGTGGGCGTGGTTTTCTGAGCGCGCTCACCATGCATAATCGCGAAGTGTGCAGCCTCCGTGATTACTTCCTGGCGAGATCGGATGATCCATTCTACAATGACGTCATTTCCAGTGATAAAGGGCTTACCCCTCTATCCTTAGCCCACGAGCAATGGCAGGACCCAGAAGTGCTTAGCATTTCCGACCGGGAGACCGTATGGAAGGAGAAAGAGCTCCACGGGAGGTACTACAGGGCTCTTCATGAGCCCTTCGTAGATACAGTCGCCTCCCTCAACTGGCTACGTTTCGGTGACCTCTTCGGGGAAACCGAGGGTTTTGTCTGTGCTATACAGGATCAGGTTATTAAGACCAACAACTATCGGAGATACATCCTAAAGGATGGCACCGTCGACGTCTGTCGAGCTTGTCGCCATCCCGGTGAGTCACTTAGGCATGTCATCTCCGGTTGTTCGGCGCTTTCTAACTCTGAGTACTTGCACAGGCACAACCTAGTAGCCAGAATTCTACACCAGGAGCTCGCTCTGAAATACGGTCTCGTGGACCGGAAATTGCCGTATTACAAGTACTTGCCGGAAGCCGTGCTCGAAAATGACCGCGCCAGGCTCTACTGGGACCGAGCCATCATCACAGACAGGACTATTCTTGCGAATAAGCCTGATATTGTGGTGATGGACCGGGCACAGTCAAGGATATTTTTGGTCGATATTACCATCCCGTAGGACGAGAACCTCGTGAAAGCCGAAACAGATAAGCAATCAAAATATCTGGACCTGGCTCACGAGGTGACCGACATGTGGGGTGGTCTACCGACCGAAATTATTCCTGTAGTCGTCTCTGCGAATGGGCTAATCCCAGTTAGCCTCTCTGGTCATCTTGGGACTCCGTGACGGACCGCTCCGGGCTCAAATGCAGAAGGCGGTGCTCCTTGATACTGCCCGCATCGTCCGCCGGTTTCTTTCCCTTTCCCCCTAACCCTTGGTCGTTTGGTCTCCCCTGCCGAGGGCTTCGTGCGTGCGTGTGCGTGCGTGTGTGTGTGTGTGTGTGTGCGTGCGTGCGTGCGTGCGTGCGTGCGTGCGTGCGTGCGTGCGTGCGTGCGTGCGTGCGTGCGTGCGTGTGTGCGTGTGTGTGTGTGTGTGTGTGAGTGTGTGTTAGTGTGTGTGTGTGTGTGTGTGTGTGTGTGTATTTGTGTTTGTGTGTGTATGTATGTGTGTGATTGTATGATCTATCCAGTACTAAAACTATGTATATGAAATAAGAAGGTTTTCAGTGGTCTCATAGTCCAGACTTAACAACCATTGAGTTACTTTTAATTTGCAAGTGCGTTTATTAAGAGGATATATACCAATTCTAGCGTTACTTTATTATATAGGAAATTACCCAGAAAGATAAAAAAATTTATGAGACAATTTGGTGCAATGTGTGTTGTAGTAACAGACTAGATCATTTCTGCGCTTATCTTTTATCAATTGTAAATTATAGTTTAAGAGTGAGTGCTTTTTAATGATACATTGTAGAATAAAGAGCTGCCTGACAGATAGGATTTTCCAATGTCTGTATAGATCGACAGTAGGGTAAAGAAAAGGAAGTGAGGCGGATACTTTTAGTATAGCTCTCTGTGCTCATTCCAGTTTTATTATTTTTGTCCTATCAGAACCACCTCAAGTTGTTATG
This sequence comes from Parnassius smintheus behrii, assembly GCA_036936625.1. NCBI lineage: Eukaryota > Metazoa > Arthropoda > Insecta > Lepidoptera > Papilionidae > Parnassius > Parnassius smintheus. Next base: position 66,576 of record JAUPFT010000110.1, read on the forward strand.
CAGTATGTGACAATCGATTGACATAAGGCAAAGTAAATTATTTTGATGACTTTTGAGTCAGCTATGTGCCTAAGGTTTTTAAAAATGTATATTAACTTTCTTACTCTAGTTGTTAACATGTTTATGTGGCTATGAAAACTGAGTTTGTTATCAATAATTACTCCAAGATATTTTATATTATCTACTCTCTCAATAACACTGCAATGACATTGTGACGTTTTCAGCTTTGAACATGTATGTACTCTTAATGAATATTGGGAGTTAATGTTATTTGTTGAACGCATGGTAAAAGTCATATATTTTGTTTTTTGTATATTTAATGTTCAAATATTGTTTTTTAGCCAGTCAGATACTTTATTTAAGCCTTTTCTTTGCGTTTGCATATACTTCTTACCACGTATTTGCATGAAAAATGAGGGCTGTATCGTCAGCAAAACTTACGATCTTACCTTGTGTAACTTTAATATTGAGGAGATCGTTAATGTATGTTAAAAACAGTGTAGGACCGAGTACACTTCCTTGTGGTACGCCAAATGATATGTTAAGTGCTTCACTAACATGATTATCAACCCTAACTTGCTGAGTTCTATTTGTAAGATAGTCTTTTATAAGATCTAAAGGTATGCCTCTAATGCCCATATAATCTAATTTATTAACAAGCAGTGGAATGTAGACGGTGTCAAACGCTTTTGCTAGATCTAAGAATATAGCTAAGACTTTTTGTTTCTTATCAAGATTTATTACGACAAAACCAGTGAGTTCATGTACGGCATCTGCCGTTGATTTATTGGGGCGAAAACCAAATTGATATTGTGATAATAATTTATTATTTTCTAGATAATTAGTAAGTCTTGTATTAATTAAGCGCTCTAAGATTTTTGACATTGTTGGGAGCAAGGAAATAGGTCTATAATTGTTTAAACTATGCTTATCTCCACTCTTTAGAATAGGTATTGTAATCGATTTTTTAAAAACTGTTGGAAACTTACCAGTGGTTATAGCTAAATTACAAATGTGAGTTATGGGTTTGCTAAGTAAATTCTTGTTATGTTTAAGCAGGCCACCTGAGATATTATCCAGCCCTACTGCACAACCTGACTTTAGATTCGATATAAGTAGATCGATTTCCTTCTCATCCGTTGGCAATAAAACAATAGATTTTGAAAAGGGGCCTATTTCTGTACGGGTTATTTTATTTAATTGAATGATCTCCCTAGCTAAGTTTTGACCTACATTAACAAAGTATGTGTTTATTTTATTTACTGAGGTTTTTGGGTCATCTGATATTGATAATAATTAAGTCGGTGAGTCTTTAGCTTTCTTTGAATGTGTTATCTTTTTTACGGTTTCCCATAATAATTTAGTATTATTACTTGTTTTAGATATCTCATTTTTTTCATAGTCTTTTTTAACATTAGCTCTTCTTCGTCTTTTTTAACATTTTGCCACAAAAATTTCTGTATCTTTTATATGTCAAATTTAAGACTTCATTATTTGGATCTTTTCTGACCTTTTTATGGAGATTATCCCTATTTCTAATGCATCTTAAAAGTTCTGGTGTTATCCATGGTTTTCTTATGATTTTTCGCTGTGATATATTAATTGTTTTGGTGTGTGAATCAATAATATTTAATAGGGAATTTAACAGATAATCAGTGGCAACATTAACATCAAACATGTTAAAAATTGGTGAAAAGTCAGTATTTTTTATTTCCAAGTATACATTATTGTAATTAGTGATTTTCTTAGTCAAATTAGTGCAATAATTATTATTTTTTAAATTTAAAAGCAAGATAACACAGTCATGATCTGTAATTGTTGTCTGAGAAATACAGCAGATTGCTTTGTAATTCGTTTTTAACATAATATGATCCAAGCAGGTTCGATTGTGAGTGGGCAGTGTATGTGCAGAAAGGATACCAAATGACGCTAATAAGTTCAAGTAGTTTTCGGCATGAGTATCTTTGTTCTGTTCACAAATATCAATATTAATATCGCCTGCGATAATTATATTTTTATATAAACATATTTTTTGTAATAAATAATTAAGAGATTCAATAAATTTTGTCACATCTCTTTGACTAGGAGGCCTATAAAGTGCCACAATAATTGTATCGTTATTTGGCTTAGCAAGCAAACAGTTAGCGCCGATAAAGTTTGGTTACTACACATACACTAATAGATATATTTAAATTAATTTTACTATAAATTATCACTCCTTCATTTTGCGTATTGTTATTTAGAGTGTAACTATAATTGTAGTCTTCAATAGGAGGTATTTTTTGAGAACTTTGTAACCAACATTCATTCGCGATTATTACGTCAAAACTAATTTTAGATCTTGTTAGTAATGTAATTAGATTATCGTAATTTTTTCTAATGCTGCGCACATTCTGCATTAAAAGTTTTAGGGGTTGATGGTTATTACCTGTAATATGCTTATAGCAGTGTTCTATATCGCAGTATGAGGAGTTTGCTGTTGTTATTGTATCTAAATCGTTAATTATATTCCTTATATTTTCGCCTCTTGTAATATTTTTTTTAAACAAATACAATCTTTCATCATGAATTCGATGTGAAAAACTGATTAAAAACTTAGTTTTAAGGTAGTAGTTAGGTTTTACCAGTTCTGGCGCACTTGTAGTTACGTTGTACCAGTTCTGGCGCACTGAGTCAAAAGTGGTACAAGTACGACGTTCGTCGACTCACGATCCTAAAAAAAAATAAAAGTTTTGGCCAGCTCTGATCACGAATCTACGGTCCATTTTTGCGTAGGATGCACGGTTCCGGAGATGTGCAGATTAATTAACTCTTATCTAATTGATATCCGCTGCGGGCCCTCCACCGTCATTAGCGCTCCATTGTTCTTATCTACTTATCTATTGTTCGTTCAATACCGTCATTATCTATTCTTCCTCAGCGTGGTGCTATTGTATTATACTCCTTTGTTCCTATCTACACTAATCTGACTCATTAATAAAACACATTACCCAATTTTGTTAAAATTTTTATTTATAAAATACAAAATCTTATTACTTATTATCCATAAAATAGGAGCGAAACATCTCATCCACTAAAATATCATTGTACAATGTGTTCCCTGTAAATATACTCGTAAAACGATGCATTGAACATCCCTGAAACTTATATAGCAAATACATTAAGCAATATTCGCCACAAACTGAAGTCCACTCATTCTGAATCCTATCAACATTCCAGTTCCATCTTTTACAATTTCTTTTAAAAAACTCTAGATGATATCGTACAGGTGCCCGTCCGAATGAATCAAAATATTGACCGACGCCATTCGTATCGATATATAAAGCTACCCAATGTGACCCTGGTTTATCATCTGTATCCAAATTGCATATTATATACGTTGTTACGTGGGTGTACATGGGTAGTTTATTGGCAGCATAAACATTATTTTCTAGAGTGGGGTGAATCTTTTTCAGATGTTGTTGTGCATCTAGTGTATCCATAATATTACTGCTATTAGTAGATTATTACAGTACCAATCTACTCAATGACTAATATAGGAATGATCAATTATAGTGATTTCTAAATATTAAATTGCATTCTTTGTGTTATACAAAACGTATTTGAGTCATCAATACACTGAACAAGACACGACAGGAAGGACGTAGGAATGTAGAGATAAGCAACAGAATGTAAGCTTGTTGACGCATAAAGTTACTATCAATTCTACTGCAGAAATTCTTTAGATTAGAATTATTACTCACTGGTACTATATAACACCAAGCAACTGCAGTCATGGAGTTAGTGTATGGTCGTTTGACCGCAGTGGATCTATTAATACTACGTTTGTGTTACTTCAACGCATCAAAGGCCATGGATGTAAGTGTTTATTCTATTGACAAACTTACTTTTCTTTCTGTTATTTTCTTACGTGTGTATGATTTAGTGTTAACAAATTATATTTAAATATTTTGTGTGTGTGTATATGATTAAGCCGTGGTAGCTCAGATGGTTAGCGCAAAATGTAAAATTCACAGTACGCGACCCGGGTTCGATCCCCGCCAGCACCAATTAAATTGTTAATTGCAATTTTAAGTGCTGATTTACCACGTGCTCAGCGGTGAAGGAAAACATCGTGAGGAATGCATGTCTGAGAAAATTTCGAAGGCATGTAAAGTTTGTCAACACGCATTGAGGTAGCGCAGCGAACATTTCCTAGCCCTAAAACCCTCTCAGAAATGAGAGGAGGCCTATGTTCAGCAGTGGACTTTAATAGGTTGTAACTTTAACTTTTTTAACTTTTATGATTAAGTGTTAACAAATTGATATTAACATGATAACTGTGTTGTTGCAGAAATCATTGAGCTTCGATGAAAATACCTATAAACAGTATTACTACTCGCCACTCTCCCCTCAAGAAGAGAGTGATGACATCGTCATTAATAATAACATATGCGATGGTGGAAAAAGAAAATCGCAATCGATTGATCATTTTTTTGAAGCTGAATCAAAAATAAAAAAGAGGAAGCTGTTATCATCAACCGTAGCACGAGCCGCTAGAGATGGTGGTATCATACATTTCTACTAATTCTGACGACGGAGACCAAGCGACGCATCTCATCAAAATTGAAATGTACGATATGAAGAAGCTATCCAAGATTCCAACTACTGATCATTGGAAACATGCTTCCACGAGGATTAAATATTACGTAAAGACTAATAAGGATAGCATCTACGACAACACAAACGCCCTCGTATACAATATTACAAAGACAATAGCAGAAAGTGAAAAAGTTAAAAAATACTTTTTTAACAATGACAGTCATTAGCTGATCATTATTGAATGTGATTCTGTTTACTTAAATTACAGGAAGACAAGAGCAGAAGAAAGAGATGAGTGTGGCATACGTGTACAGAACACATCATTGAAGAACAAAACTACAACACTGAGTGGAGATGAAAACGAGAAGAATATGCAGTACTCAAGAGCTGAATATCCATTCTTTAGTTCAAAATCTAGCCGGTTGCTCAGTTTCGAAAACTGGCCTCTCGTTATGCGACAGAAACCTCAAGATCTTGCAGAAGCCGGTTTCTTTTATACTGGCCATGCAGACAGGACCAAGTGTTTCCATTGTGGTGGTGGCTTAAAAGATTGGGAAGATGATGATGATCCTCGGCAGCAGCATGTTCAGTGGTTTAGTCAGTGTGCTTATGTAAAATTTAAACTCGAACAGAGTTTTGTATTAGATTAAATAGAATATTAATAAAGAAATAAAAAAATATTATATTGCATACAATTTGTTTTATTTAATTTTATAACGTTTCACATAGTTACATACACACAAAATGCATTACACATAACTCATAAAATCTTACACACAACACATATTATAACCTTAACTACTATAGTCTACAGTAACATTTCTGTTTTTATCTATCTCAATAATATTATCAAACTCAGCATAAACTATACAGTTAATTGTTTGTATTAGTGAGGATTCAAGTCGTACTTCTAATCTTACACTACCATGCTTTATGAGATTCCAATGAGCTGATGAGTTGGCTGATAAATCAGGAGTTAATTAGTTTGTTTGTTTTATTATTGCTTTAAATTCTTTAAAGTTGCATTTGTGAGTGGTTGTAAACATGAGTCACAATGAATTGAGTTGTTTTATTTCACATCTAAATGTAATATGGTGAACAATCCCGTCTTTGAGCTTCTTATGCAACGTATAAGGCACGTTTAAAGTATCGGACGAGGAACTCGCTGAGTAATTCGCTGAGCTATTGGTGGACGAGTTCGACGCGTTTACATATTCGTCTGTATTCATTCAACGCAGATTTTTCAAAAATGGATGATGTACGTCTCGTTACTACGACATTGTGTCTACTTAACTTTTATAGACTCACTAATATTTTAAATAAAAAGGTAGAAAAACAGCATTAGTATAAATATTTAGTAATAAGTACAATATATAATAATATAAATATATAAATAATAATATATAAGTTGTATAAGTTCGCTCTTGCGAAATTGTTAGTTTCGGCTGAAGCGAGTACATACTTATATTTTTTAAATATATTTTGTCAAAGAAAGGTATTAAAGGTATTAAAGGTATTAAAGGTATTATAGACAATGTTATAACTACATATTGGCTAAGATAATTAATATGATGGTTCACGGGTCAAGCGAACAATGATGAGTATATAAACACCGATACGAATACACACGAACACTCTTTTGATTGGAGCTAGGGAATGCAATCTCGCGAGATTTTAGACCTAGCCGAGATTTCCGAGATCTCGCCCAATAGGGTATTTTACTAAAAACATTCGCTAATACTATTAATCCCGTTTATTGATTTTCAATATACATATAAGATATAAAAAAACATACATGTAATTGGCAACACTAATTACAAGTTCTTGTTTAAATTTTATTTTTAAGGTCATTCCGTAATTAATTACCATAAGTTAAATTGAATTACGAGATGACGGTAATTTGTGTCCCTTAGAACAAAAAAGGTCTCTCAGGTCTTTTGAAATGCAAATACACGAAAAGGTAAACCTAAAAGGTAAACGTCTTGAAGCCATAATTTCCTTCGAAGTATCTTCGTTGTGGAAATGGTCCGTAATTTTTCGCTTTTTAGGTACAGTTGATGATTTTGATTGCTAAAGACTACTATCTGAAGAAGAAGCTGGTCCGGAAGCTGCTGGCTCTGGCGCCGCTGGCCCGGCAACCGGAGTCCTCATTGAAGTTTCTACATTTTCCTCAATCTGAACATCCTCTACCTTTTTTTTCGAATCAATGTTAAGTATAGACTTCAAGTGTGTGTAAGCCTTTTGGAGAACGGTCTTTAGCTTTCAAAATCTTCCAACACACCTTGCACCTTGCACTGAGTCCATCATTGGCTCTTAAAGCAATATTTCCAAACTTCTAATGAACTTCCGTATTAACTGTACACTGTTTTTGAGTTTGTCGACATAGTTCAATGCCAAATTACATTAAATGTTTCACTAAAATAACCAGTTAATCACAAAAATCCCTTAAATTCAACAAAAACTAGATAATTACGTAAACAAACGCACGCGTGCCGGCAAAGTGATGACAGTGAGTGAGCCGGGCCTCGTCCCCCGCAAGACTCGCGTGAGTAGTGCCTACAGCATGAGTAGAACAGCAACCGTGCTATGATATACACACCGATTTCGCTGCGCCGCTCAATCTCGCAATCTCGCGAGATCTCGTACAAAAATTGAACGAGACTCAGTCTCGCAAAATATAGACGAGAAGATCTCGCGAGAACGAGATTGCATTCCCTAATTGGAGCTAATAAACCGACATCAAGTGAAGAACAGGCGCATACTCGGGCCGAGTAGTGAAATTACCCGAACAAGGCGTTTACATGCTCGTAGTCGTGCCTACTCGTCTGTGCTTGGCGAGTATCTAATGCAACATTTAGAAGACCCGAAGAACCTTGTCCCCCACACCTCCACCAAATAAACTTTTATGAGTCTATAAATATCAAGTAGACATAAAGTGGTGGCAACGAGACACACATCATCCATATTTAATAGGTCTACGTTGAAACGAATATGTTAACGTTATCGTACTCGTCCACGAATAACTCGGCGAGTTACTTGTCCGATGATGTAAACGTGACATTACGATGTTCTTTTACTACGCGCGCATTAAAAGTTTTGTTAGAAACCCACACACACTTTAAACCAACTTTACCACTACTTCCAGTGCTAGCACGAGTCGCAGTTCTATCAAGATACTTGAAGGTTATCAACTTACTTCCTCGAAAAAATTAAATCAGCGTGGCTTCCAAAAAAGATATGCCCAATTCATGCTGCGTTTATGGTATTATATGAAGTTTTGCAAAGTATTATGTTATTTGATAAATTATTGACTGAAGAAGAACTGCTTTGAAAGGATTAGGTAGTTATTTAAGGAGTAGTCCACAGAGTCCAAAAATAACTCAAATAAATTGGATCATCTCATTTATTTGAATTGTTATCATCTAGACCTGGGATCTCCGAACTACGGCCTGCGGGCCAAATCCGGCCCGCCAGTGCCATCAATCTGGCCCGCAACAGCCTATGTCCTATTGTTGTTACTATCGCTGTGATAAATTGAAGAAGAAAAGAGAAGTGTACAAAATTAGTTCTCTCTCTGTTGTGTTCAGTTAACTCATAGCATTTTGTTTTTAATCAACAGTGCATTTTGGGTGTGTTTGCTTTAAATTTTGTCAGCGACAACGATCGAGCGCGTACGGGAAGCTAGAGATTCGGTAGTGCTAAGACTCATTAATCACTAGTTTGCGAGTAAAGGATAGCCAACGTGTGCTTTGCTGCGCCTTGCTTATACCGCCGCCGTGTTAATCGCTTATATCTCACGCAAATTGCAATAGCTATCGTGATAACACTGCTACCTTCGATTACATCTGTTTATAAAATAATTTCAGCTAAAAATGAGTGTTCGTAGAAGCCCGCCAAAAGGATCGGGATCATATCCTGATGTATCAAAGCTCAGCGAAGATGCTCATTTCGTACAAAGGAAGACAAAATTACCGGATTGCCAATGTGACTTTCAAAAGATGATGATAGATTTTCAAAATAAAATTACTGCCTCAATAAATAATGTGCTTGAGAGCCATAATAACAACATAAAGTCTTCTTTGAATGCTCTTCGTGACGATTTAAGCGAGTTTAAACAGCAATTGCATGATATGAAGTTCACCACCGAGAAATTATCAAATGAACAAACTGTCCTCAAAAATGATATTTCCTTATTGAAATCTTCTACTGACCAAAATAACCTTAAAGTTGAATCAATCTCAAAGGATATATGTGCCTTACAATCTACCGTCAATAACTTATCAGAACAGCAACAAGCGAGGGAACAACAAGGAAGGATCAATAATTTAGAAATATCAGGAGTACCTTTTACTAAGAGTGAAAATTTACTAACTATTGTTCACAACATCGCAGCAAAGATTGGTTTCCCTTTGGAGTCATCGGATATCGATTACATCCACCGTGTTCGACGTTTTAACTTCAAAAGTAGCGATAATACAAACATTGCTGATGGCAGATCTCGAAACTTCTCCCTGACTCCTAATATAATCGTTAGGTTTACACAAAGAAAGCGGAAATCTGATATGCTTGCGGCTGTGCGTGCCCGACGAGGGTTGACAACAGTGGACGCTGGTGTGGACGGCCCGTCTAAGCCTATTTTTATTAGTGATCATTTATCGCCACGTAATAAATTATTATATAAGCAAGTGCGTCCAATTGCTAAAGAAAGAAGCTATAAATATGTTTGGTTGTCAGATTGTAAGATATTTGTACGTAAAAATGACGAGTCCAAAGCATTACTGGTAACTAGTTAAGTCGACCTTATTAGAATTAAGTGACTATTCTTACTTTGTATATTTAATTTAAACCGTTCAAATATTCTATGTAACTATTCATATATATCAAGTTTTAATTTTAATCTCACTAAAATAATGTCTTTGTTAATTTGGTCTAAGATAAGAAGTTTATATTACGTATTTATATTTTTACATGTTGGTGGAACGGTGTTAATTACAATTTTTAAAATACGATAACACAAACTTTGCTATTTATTATCAAAATGTGAGGGGTTTACGCACTAAATCACATAACTTTCTTAATGCAATATTGTGCAACAATTACGATGCGATTTGTTTGACCGAAACTTGGCTTAACGATAACTTTTACGACTCAGAATACTTTGACAACCGTTATCTGGTATACCGTTGTCATCGTAGTGTTGCATTAAGTGGGCACGAGCGTGTTATACAAAGGTAAACTTTTATCTAGTGGCAGTGAGATTTGCGATGCGTTCAATCAATATTTTCATTCCGTTTTTTTTATCCAGAAATGATTCTCTTATTAAAAATCATTCTATTAGCTCTTATCCCCTCTCAACGTTAGATATAAACTCTGTTAGTATTGACTATGATATTGTTCTTAAAGAATTAAAAAATATCAACGTTCGTAAGGGCGCAGGTTCTGATAACATTCATCCCATTTTAATCTCCAAATATACCAAAGAACTTGCAAAACCTATAACCATAATTTTTCGAACTTCTATTGAAACCGGTGTTTATCCTAGTAAGTGGAAAAAATCTTTAATAACTCCTATTCCAAAAAATAACAGAAAAGATATAATTACTGAGTATAGACCGATTTCCAAATTATGTGTTTTGGGAAAGGTTCTTGAAAAAATTGTCACATTATATATTTCGTTTTCAGTTCGTAATTACATATGTCAACAACAACATGGTTTCTTTAAGCACCGTAGTGTTGATACCAATATGGTAACTTTTACTGATTATTTGTCGAAGGCCATGGATGTTGTATACACAGATTTTTCCAAGGCTTTTGACAAGTTAAATCACGATCTTCTTATTGAGAAGCTTACAAGGGCTGGCATTCACGGCAGTCTTCTCAGGTGGATCCAATTCTATATTGAAAATAGATGTCAAGCAGTTTGTGTAAAGGGATACTCTTCACTATTTCTACTCGTAACTTCAGGCGTGCCTCAAGGATCACACTTAGGCCCTTTGCTGTTTTCGTTATATATTAATGATATAGGACTTGCACTAAAGAATAGTGATTACTTACTTTATGCCGACGATACAAAGTTATTTCGAGTTATCGAAACAGTTGATGACTGTGTAAAGCTGCAAAAAGACGTAACTTCTCTATTTGATTACTGTTCAAATAACCAACTATATCTCAATATTGATAAATGCCATATCATATCTTATACACGTAAAGTCAACAGTATAATATTTGATTACAGCTTGAATGATACTACTATTAAAAGAGTAGATAGTATTAGAGATCTGGGTATAATAATGGATTCAAATTTTCTGTGGATGGTGTTTAATGGAAAAAAATTCAATCTACATATTGATTATATATTAAGCAATGCATTTCGTAGTTTGGGATTTATTCTCAGGATTAGCAAACCCTTTAACAAAACCATAACGCTAAAAACTCTATACTTTTCCTTTATTCGGTCAATCTTTGATTTTTGTAGTACTGTATGGAGTCCCTGTTATCATATACATAGGAATAGAATTGAAAGAGTACAAAAGACATTCCTTAGGTCACTTAACTATCGTAATAATATTACTAACGAATCATATGATGAATCTTTGCGTAGGTATAAATTATTATCCCTTTGCGATAGACGCAAATTGTTTGATATAATCTTTTTATATAAAATTTTGAATAATTTAATTGACTCTTCTCAACTTCTCTCAAAGGTATCACTTATTGCTCGTGTTCGTCTTCCGGTGCGATCCTCACGTAAAACACCACTTTTTGTTCCTCCGCAGTTACATAAAAGATATACTCGTAATTAATTCTTATACCGTTCCACTGACATATATAATAAGCAATTTATTAATATCGACCTTTTTAATTCATCTCTCAATACCTTAAAACAGACAATAAAAAATAATTTAAGTAAGGTTTGCTAGTGAGTTGCGTTTCTTTTTGAATTGATATTCTAATTTTAATTATGTTTATGTACTTAGTTTTATTTTGTTATGTTAATAGTCACTATGTAGTGTTACCATGTAACTTTCTTTTAAATTGTGTTTAAGTTTTCGGCACTGTAGGTCAATTTATAATAGATAAGTTTTGGTATTTTATTTCCTTAGTATACGACTGTTTGTTGCCAAAATAAATTAAAAAAAAATAAAATATATATATATATATATATATATATAACCCTTAATTTTTTATTGCGAATGTAAGAATTTTTTCAGGAAAGTTGCCGGAAAAGGCAGAACAACGTCTGCCTGGCCAGCTAGTGTATATATATCTTTATACCGGGAAGTATTCGCAGTGATTAAATACAGTATAATTCGGTTGCAGGTGAAAACCCGCATGTTGGTTGCGCTGCAGTAGTAACGTACCATCAAATGGATTGTAAGCTCGTATGTCACTTTATATATTATATTATATTAATTTATTATATTAATTTTGTTTCTCTTTTTACCCCCAACGTAAACTAAAGGGGTATTACAAGTTTGTAGTGTGTGTATTCGTGTATCTGCGTATCTGTGCGTATGTCTGTGTCATCATAGCTCCTGAAAGAATTGTCCGATATTGTAATCAATAATAATACGAAAAATCTTAATAGATTTTTCGTTTGAAAGGTTCTTAATCGAGAGTGCTCAAGCTATGTTTCAAGAAAATCAGTTCAGCCGTTTGAAGATCATCAGCTCTCTTTGTTTCGACGGTCTTTTAAATTTTTAATTAGAGTAATTAAATTAAAAATTTCTTCAAACCTTTATTAGCTGTCTGCAATAGCATGCAACTATTTACATAAAATATTTCAATAGATGTCAATTAGTTTATTCTATGACTAACTTAAAATTACTTGAGTATGATTATACAACAGACTGTGTAGAATATACATTAGAAATATATTGTAAGTTAATCGGACGTAAGGAAAAATATGGGTATATCCGTGCAGTAGCGGTGTGAGAATATCCACTACCTCATATCGTCCCGCGGGTGACGTAAAAGGCGACTGAGGGAAACTGAAACAGAAGACGGGCAGCATCTTTTTGATACCTCAAATAACAAAGAACTGCCGTTGCCAATCGCCAGGCTTAGTGACAAGAATACCTCTTACGAGGTAATCAATATACCTATATTCAGCAGTGGGCTTTGACAGACTGTGATGAATGATTGATGATGAAATGATTTTTATAGGCACATCATAAAGTTCGTACCTGATCATAGATTTATAAAATCTATATATACGCTTAAATGTTCCTTCCAATTAAAGTAAGTTGAGTTGTGGTTTCCCATTAAATTCTATTATCTAGATCAGGGGTCTCCAAACTTTGATGCCTTAGGGCCATAATGATTTTTTCAGTATGTTCCAAGGGCCAAATCAGTTTTAATTTTTCTGCCCTTAACTATATTTCTAGACGAAGCAAAGTGCGCAACCTAAGCAAACACACGCTTTTTTACATTTAAATTAATATAGTGTATTGTGCCTCGTAACGACATCTAGTAGTGGGTAGTGTGGCAAGTTTTGCAAAGTGTTAAGTTATTTGATAAATTATTAACTGAAGATGAACTGCTTTGAAAGAATTAGGTAGAAACGCACATGTCTAACTTTAAACCACTACTTCCAGTGCTAGCACTAGTCTCAGTTCTATCAAAATACTTGAAGGCTAGGCATTATCAACTTACTTCCTAGAAAAAATTAAATCAGCATGTCTTCCAAAAAAGATATGCGCTTTTCATGCTGCGATTATGGTATTACCTATATGAAGTTTTGCAAAGTGTTAAGTTATTTGATAAATTATTAACTGAAGAAGAACTGCTTTGAAATGATAAAGTAGAAACGCTCATGTCTAACTTTAAACCAATTTTACCATTACTTCCAGTGCTAGCACTAGTCTCAGTTCTATCAAAATACTTGAAGGCTATGCATTATCAACTTACTTCCTCGAAAAAATTAAATCAGCATGGCTTCCAAAAAAGATATGCCCAATTCATGCTGCGTTTATGGTATTATATGAAGTTTTGCAAAGTATTATGTTATTTGATAAATTATTGACTGAAGAAGAACTGCTTTGAAAGGATTAGGTAGTTATTTAAGGAGTAGTCCACAGAGTCCAAAAATAACTCAAATAAATTAGATCATCTCATTTATTTGAATTGTTATCATCTAGACCTGGGATCTCTGAACTACGGCCTGCGGGCCAAATCCGGCCCGCCAGTGCCATCAATCTGGCCCGCAACAGCCAATGTCTTATTGTTGTTACTATCGCTGTGATAAATTGAAGAAGAAAAACCAAACAGCCAAACACAGAACAGAATCGAACAAATATCAAAACAGAAATTTGATATGTGTTCTTAATCATGTCACTGCAATGTAAATCAATAATTTTCGTTTGGACTTCAGTAGCAAGGGTTTCAGTGTCAGAATCAAAAGGATTTTGAAAAAGCTTAATTTCATTCCCAGTGGCATCAGTCTGAGAAACGAGTATCATTTATCTTTAAAGCACTCTTTGCAAAATCTACTGAATTTCCAGTCTCGGTAGTGTGGCTGAATATTTTACATGTTTTAAAATGTGTAAAATTTTTTTTATGTAATTACGATTGATATAGTATTAATTTCTGCTTGAAGGCAATAATGCCTCCTGTTAGTGGATGGCTGAAATAGATAATAAAAAGTACAATACATAGTATCACTACCCACCACGAGATGTCGTTACGAATCACAATACTCAATATTAATTGAAATGTAAAAACGCGTGTGTTTGCTTAGGTTGCGCACTTTGCTTCGTCTAGAAATATAGTTAAGGGCAGAAAAAATAAAAGTGATTTGGCCCTTGGAACATACTGAAAAAATCATTATAAGGCATCAAAGTTTGGAGACCCCTGATTTAGATAATAGAATTTAATGGGAAACCGCAACTCAACTTACTTTAATTGGAAGGAACATTTAAGAAAGTTTTTAAAAAAGAAGAGATTTGTAGATGCACTACACAAACTAAAAATACTACCTTCCTGCTTAACCCGCGTATATATAGATTGTATAAGTCTGTGATCAGGTACGAACTTTATGATGTGCCTATAAAAATGATTTCACCATCAATCATTCATCACAGCCTGTCAAAGCCCACTGCTGAATATTCTAGGTATTTTTTACCATTGATTACCTCGTAAGAAGTATTCTTGTCACGAAGCCTGGCGATTGGCAACGGCGGTTCTTTGTTATTTCGCAATAAAAAATTAAGGTATATATATATATTTACCTTGGCACGTGCCAAGTGCAAGTGCAGCACCTCTGTTATTGTAAACAACACGTGCACCGCACACCTGCACATTGCACCTGCAGTGGCGCTCGGGTAGCTACTTGTCTCTCTTGTTGATTGTATAAAAGGAACGGAGCGGCCGCCGTTAAGGCAGTCATGGCTCTGGCGTGGCACGGTTCACTTGTTGTATCCCGCTACTTGTTCATCCTAGACTATTCGGATAAATAATTCGTAGAAACGTATTAATTATCACTATTAGCTATTAAATTAGTCTCAGTACTATTTATAGGTGATTACCTGTGATCCATGTATTTTATGATTGTAAATTATTTCTATTTAACTATATATATATATATATATATATATATATATATATATATATATATATATATATATATATATATATATATATATATATATATATATATATATATATATATATATATATATATATATATATATATATATATATATATATATATATATATATATATATATTATATACAGGATGGCCCAAAAGTCGTGGATCAAACGCAACTAGGGGTTAGATGGGGTCATCAGCTGCAAAAAGTTGTTCTACGGGAGGTCCTTAAAGTCAACCCCTGCAGAGTTATAATTTATTTTGTGTTTTTATGAGAAAATTGACTTTTTTTAACTAATTCTTATTATATATAGTAGCGATGTAACGATACCGATACCGATACCGATATATCGGCCGATATAATCGGCAGGCCGATATATCGGCATCGCCGATTTAAATACAGCCGATACACAGTTTGAAAAGCGCGCGAAAAAAACGACGCGCTCGCGCGCGGCCACGTTGCCACTCCGTCTCAGAGGGCGGGAGGGGCGAAGGACGCGCCCGCCAGCGAAACGCCAATGCGGTTAACGGTCGTCACTCGTCAGTGTTTGCTTAGTTTTGGCACAGCGTTGTAATGTTTTTCGGCGAATTTACGTCTCGTCGCCGCTATTCATGATTTTGTCTGTTTTTGAGTGAAGTGAGGACTGTAATACAGTTACGTACAATAAATAAAATGGCGACTCCTTTGAAACATAGAAGTAGCATCTGGAATCATTTTCAAATAAAACGGGATGATGACACAAAAGCGACTTGTTTATATTGCAATATCAGCGTTTCTCGTGGTAGCAAAGCAGTTTCATCGAAGGGCTTCACGACATCTAACATGTGGACACACGTGAAGCGCTATCACGAAAAGGAGTTGGAAAAAGACACCCCAGGTACCTCAAGCGCCGACGGTGGCCCGCCGCCTAAAAAACAAACTACTTTGGAGCACATTTTGGAAAAAAGTATCATGTATGATACCGATGACCCTAGGGCAAAAGCGATCACGCAAACAATAGCTGAACAAATGTGTGTAGACATGGAGCCGTTTGACTTAGTAAATAAACTGGGGTTTCAACGCACTATTAAGCAGTTTTGCCCGAAATACAAAATGGTTTCCCGTCCCCATATTTCGGAAAATGTAATACCAGACATGTACTGCCGTGTAAGAACCAAAATAATGGAACTTTTGCATGAACTTCCGCACATCACTATCACGACTGACATATGGACAAGCGATGCTTCTTCGTCCGTTAACGACTTTATAAGTGTGACTGCTCACGGACTTGATAAAAATTTTGAGTTGAAGAACTACTGCCTGGAAGTATTTCCATTTGAAGGCGAAAATCATAGCGCTGAAAACATAGCTCAAAACTTACGTCAATTATTTCAAGATTGGCACATCAGCGAACGGGTACGTGCTGTAGTGACAGATAATGCACTGAATATGGGGCTTGCTGTAACACTAGTGGGAGTTCAACGTATCAGATGTATGGCGCACTCTTTACAATTAGTGCTGAAGGATGCGTTTTTTGAAGAGAAAATAAATGCCATGATTACAAAGGCGAGATCTATTATTGGCCACTTCAGTCATTCAACGTCAGGTCGCAAAATCCTAACAGAAATGCAAAAATCTCACAACGTTCCTTGTCACGTTCTCATTCAGGATGTCGTTACTCGCTGGGATTCAACCCTTCATGCACTTAGAAGACTTTTAGAGCAACGAGTTGCAATTCAAGCTTCTTTGCCTCGTGTGAAATGTAGAACTGAATTGTCTACAGAAGAATGGCTATTGATGGAACAAGTTGTTTCGACTTTGAATTATTTTGAAGAAGCTACAAAATCTATAAGTGAAGAATCTGCTTGCTTATCTGACGCTATACCTCTTATTAACAGTTTGCGAAAAGTTTTAAAACAGATCAAAAATAATCAAGAGACCGCGGACGACAGTTACAGCAGCCCAGAATATTATAATTTTGTAGAGATTTTGTTAGCTGGAATAAATGACAGATTTGATTATCTAGAGAGTGAGGAAACCTTTATTTTATCAACAACACTAGATCCGCGCTATAAATTGCGTACGTTCTTTCTACAATCCACAAGCATTGAGGCGAAAAGAATACTTATCTCCTTAATTACAAACAGTGACACACATGTTCCTGTAGAGCGTGTAGAGTCACAAAAAAAGCAAGATGAGACTTTCTCAGGTATCTGGAGTGCTTGTGACAGTTTGATTAAAGAAGCAGAAGAGGAGGAACCTTTATCAAACATGTCTAGTCATCCTGAGCAAGAAGAGGTGGAATCTTATACGAGATGTCCAAATATTCCAATGAAACAAGATCCAAAGAACTATTGGAGCAATGAAGATAAATATCCAAAATTGAAAATGCTTGCACAAAAATATTTATCTTACCCAATGAGGTCAATTGCCTCAGAACGTCTTTTTTCAACTGCAGGCCTCATACAAAATGATTTGCGCAACAGATTATCTGCTAGTAATTTGAATAAACTTTGTTTCCTAAACAAAAATCTTCCTAAAGTGAACTTTGATTATTAATATTGATTTACTTTTGATTTGATGCCTTGATAAATATTACCCAAATAAATGTTGATATGATATTTTACCTTTTTTTTTTCATTATTTTTAATTTTCGTTTTTGCCACACTTTACAGAATGGAGTGTCTATTTATTCCATGTAACATAAGTAAGTTTTATGCACATAAAGTACATCATTCTTTATTTACTAGGTGTATTTACTACTAAGCCATCGATATCGGTATCGGTATCGGTATCGCCGATTATTTTTCTCGATAATCGGTATCGGTATCGTATCGGCAAATTCATGTATCGTTACATCCCTAATATATAGTTAAATAGAATTAATTTACAATCATAAAATACATGGATCACAGGTAATCACCTATAAATAGTACTGAGACTAATTTAATAGCTAATAGTGATAATTAATAGTAATACGTTAATATATACAATGTGTCCGGTTTCCGATGTCCGATACTTTAAGGGGTTAAAATACAATTAATTTTAACGACAAATCAGGGATCAATGATTTTTTTCGCCATCAATAAAAAAATGGCAGCACTTTAAAAAAAATTGTTGGCGAAACATAGATGCTTGTATTAATTTAACAATATCTACCCAAGTAGAAGACTTTCAAAAACAAAATTGGTCTCAAATGTTAGTTAATAGTGTAGACAGTAAATCTAGATTCAAAATATTATTTTTAAATAATTTCAGTATTAGTAAAAAACATTTTTGAAAAAATAAATTAGTCATTTTTGAAAAAAACACTTTTGAAAAAAATCATCATCGTCGTCGTCGTCGTCGTCGTCGTCGTCGTCGTCGTCGTCATCGTCGTCATCGTCATCGTCATCGTCATCATCATCATCGTCATCGTCATCGTCATCGTCATCGTCATCGTCATCATCGTCATCGTCATCATCATCATCATCATCATCATCATCATCATCATCATCATCATCATCATCATCATCATCATCATCATCATCTCGTACTCGTTTGTCACCACATATTCTATAAAAAAGGACATCTTTTTTCCAAGTGCCAATTTCCCGGCACAGTGCGTCTTGCTAACTTACGATCTAGGCTCTGGCGACTATGAGCAGTTCACCTATTCGAGTATACCGACCTTAAATTTCTTAGAAATTATATAAATAGAATTATATAAATATAATAGGAATTTAATTTTTTTTTTTTTTGAATGACATTGAAACTACTTCTATAAAATAAAAAATTGGGTGATTGCAATTCGAACAGACTTAAAAAATAACTATAGTACAAAAAACTAAAGTAACACTCTAAAGTGAAATATTTTATTCTAGCACAAGTACAGAGTTGCATGTC
Source organism: Parnassius smintheus behrii (assembly GCA_036936625.1). NCBI lineage: Eukaryota > Metazoa > Arthropoda > Insecta > Lepidoptera > Papilionidae > Parnassius > Parnassius smintheus. Next base: position 85,612 of record JAUPFT010000110.1, read on the forward strand.
AATTTTTCCGCCGTATAAATTATACAAAAATACGGTCACTGTATTTTTTATTATTATTATTTTATAGAAGTAGGGGCAAACGAGCATACGGCTCTTCTGATGTTAAGTGACTACCGCCGCCCATGAACAACTGCAACACCTGGGGGATTGCAGGTGCGTTGCCGACCTTTTAGAAAGATCTTTTCTTGAAGGTCTCTAGGTCGTATCGGTCCGGAAAAATCGCCGGTTGTAAAACGAGTACGACCACAGAAAGATCGTACGCGGAAGAAAACTCCTAGTGAAACGTACAGTGGTGGACCGCCAAGCATCCAGATGGTGTGGACGGTGGATGTGCGTTCATGAAATTTGGCGGCTGGGATTAATGCGATCAATTCCTCTTAGACCTCCCCGTGGTAAGTGTGAAAGAAAATGCAAAGGCAACATCTCTTCGCAGCGCCAGTGAATCCAGCCGATCAAAAAGCATTCGAAGTCGACGATTCGAGCCGCCCTGCGCTGGATGCGGTCAAGTGGAAGGTGCTGGCACTAGGGAGCCCCGGCGTAGAGATTGTCTGTTATCACTGTTATATCAAACTTAAAAACCGGCCAAGAGCGTGTCGGGCCACGCTCAGTGTAGGGTTCCGTAGGTTCCCGTCCGTCACAATAAGTGTTCCCACTTATGAGTTTAAAGGTGGGTATCCATTATGTTCGCGCTCCAGCAGCGCTCCGCGCTCCTGCAACTGCTCCCGGTAGTGGGTACGTGCGCGAACATGGAGCGTGCAACATTGTACGCTCCGCGGCAGGCGCTCAGACTTTCCATCCAAGTTCAAAATGATTTTCCTAGAAAGTCCTTATAAAGTTCTACTTTTCAGATTTTTTTCATATTTTCTAAACTTATGGTTCAAAAGTTAGAGGGGGGGGGGGACACATTGTTTTTTACTTTTAAAGCGATTATTTCCGAAATTATTGACATTATCAAAAATGATCTTAGTAAACCCCTATTCATTTTTAAATACCTTTCCAACAATATATCACACGTTAGGGTTGAAATTAAAAAAAAATCACTTCCCACTTTACATAAAGGGGAGCTACCCTAATTAAACATTTTTTTCCAATTTTTATTTTACCACTTTGTCGGCGTGATTGATACACATATTGGTACCAAATTTCAGCTTTCTAGTGCTAACGGTCACAGAGATTAAGCGAGGACGGACAGACGGACAGACAGACATGGCGAAACTATAAGGGTTCCTAGTTGACTACGGAACCCTAAAAATTCGCAGTAAAGATTGCAAAAATAATTACAGCCTTATACTTGAACAGTTTCAGTACAGAAAGTGTCTGTTGTGATCCACTGCGTGTTGCCGGATTTCACATGACCCCGAAAATTTTTATTCCATAGACATGCAG